>APFE030466732.1:3629-29854 GCA_000404065.3 Pinus taeda | reverse complement strand
ATAAAGCTATTCAAGTTTTCCTCCACATTCTTGTATGTTTGATGATATATGCATTTGTGTGGTCAATATATATCTAGTCCTATATTGTTTATGATTGTAGATCTCTGTTCTTCGATAGTATTATTCTACTTTGATTCCATAGGTGCTCTTTGAAGCTGGGTAAGCGAAGAAGGAGCAGCAAAGATCTGTCAGAAGGGAGAGGAACCAAGCAAGGAACCAAGCGCAAGACTGAGGTTGGTTTCCTTTGTTCCCCTCTTATCTACTTCTCATAAAGGAAAGCAAAAGTAGTTTTGGTTTGTTTGTTTCTAAGATAGCTACCCGTCTTAGGGGGACTAGCAGCTTCGAGTGGACTAGATTTCCTGATAACATTCTAGCCGGTAGATTTGGCTACAGGTAGGTTGTTTTTTCACTTGACTCTTTTCTGTTTTTCTCTGAAAATTCTTTTGCTTTTTTATCCCAAAATTTTGAAATAATGACTCCATTGAATATATTTACATTCTTGATCAAACTTTATTTTAATATATGAGCAAAATTTTCTTGTGTTTGTGAGAATCTTCTTGTGCTTTACAATTGTAGCAAATGAAGGACTATTGATTAGAAGTAAAAATCAATTTATAAAATTCAAGGTCATAGGAAAAATTAACTTGTCTGCTTGGCTTTCTATTCAAAGAGAGGTTTTCTGTACATTTTCTTTTAGTAAATAATGGATTTTCCAATTCATATATTAGGAATTACACATGAATCTCCCAAAAATAAACTTAAAACAACCAAAAACTCAAATCAGAAATACAACTTTCTTAAACCCAATTCAGAAATACAACTTTCAGAAACTAATTTTAATTAGAAACCTACAATAATAATCAGTACACACTAGATTAAAATGGCAGGGAAGTTGTAGAATGGTTACTAATTGCCATAATTTATGATCCATGAAAAGCCCAACAATACAACCGATTACAATCAAAGAGGGTTTAAATGGCCATCTATTTCATTATTTCCAAAATTATAAACCATCAACCATTTACATTTAAGGCTACCATGTCTTTACCACAAAGGCTCTACAGTACCATCTCAAAACCCAAACTCTCTAAAAATCCAAAACAAAGCAACCCGCTAAATAAAAGGTAAACCTATATACACAATGGCCATTCACAACTTAACACACCATTTTCCATTGAAGCCTTCACCTCATCCATCTTGGTATTTTCTGGTAGGCGGAAACACTCGAGAAATTAGTGCAAAATCAACTCCAATAGTTTCCTGTTTTAGTAAACACTTATATCACATAATTTGTATTTATGATTTTAATTATTAGGATTCTGAGATGTTCAATAAATTTTGGGTGCATACGACTTTGAAGTGTCTTGTCTGTTTTCCTTCTACCGCCATTGACAATAGCTACATTCTAAACTTCTATATGAGGGCTTTCATAATTAGTTTGATTCTTGTAAAAAGGTCATAAGCAAAGATGAAAATAGGTGCTTTGCTAGTCAAATATAATTAAATTTTTCACAAAATCGTAGATATTTTTTTTTTGAAATTGTGAATATGGGTAAGTAAAGTGTGAAACTGTGATATTTAATAATTGGATCTATTTTGAAATTCCCAAGTTGATAAAAAAAATTATTCAAATTTCAAGACAGTGTCTGAATTTTTTTCAATGAAAATAAATTCAATATTTAGATGAAAAATATTAAGTACCACGTGAATATTATTTTACCTTTGTGTAATATTTACAGGGATTTGTGCGAGATGGCTGCATTAGAGTGGGAAATAATGTGTGTTTCGTACCATCATAGCCCAAGGATAAATTCTCGAAACCTATAGATTTAATAATTAATGAATATAAATCTGTCATCTCTGCAAACTTAACTAGATTTACTAATTTTCATAGATATAAGAGAAGTAAATTTATTGATATTGCAAAATTCAACTATTTGATTTGTTTATATTGATTGAATTTTGAAAATATATAATTCAATATCTAAAATATATGTGCTATCATGAAATAGTTATAAGCTGATATAAACAGAACAGATCCGTGGATGATAGAAAGTTTAGAGTGACGAAGAAAACGTGTGAATTTTTTTTGTCCAATTTTAATTGCAATAATATTTACAATCACTATTTTCTTGTGAGAGTATATATATATATATATATATATATATATATATATATATATATATAACTATAAAATATATGATAATATATATAAATAAATCTTCACTATATTTCTTAGAAATAAAAAATTTACAGATATGTAGATACATATTTTAATTTATTTTCTCACTATTTCTATTTTAAAAAGAAAAAAAGATGAACATTTCAACAATTTGGAAAAATCACAAAAAAGTTTCATCAACCAGTCTGAAATGAAAGTGTAGCTATGACAATTGAGTTGATTGGTACAACACATCATAGAAATTTTGAGAATTACAAAAATTAAATGAAACTTGTACAAATAAATATTAAAAGTCATATGATGGGCAATTTAAAAATAAGACTGTCATAAAAAAAATTCTCTGACGGGTAGGGATACCCGTCAAATTTAACTCCTGCTACTGCATGATAAAATTTAGATTCTGATACGATATGTTGAACAAAAATCCCATATCCCATATGTAATGATATAAAATTAATTGTTTTGACCGCTGAGCAACTTTAACTTTATAGAAAGTATGCGCAACTTTGTATAATTATTTTTTTAAACATATATGGAGACATTTTATAAAAATATGGATAGAGGGAAGTAATTGGTACGATAAAATCCTAACCTAAAAAAAATAATATAATATTCTCCTAAGCCATGAACCCATGATGAAAAGGTGTTACATAGTTAACCCTGCACAACAAGGCAATAAATTTCAGCTTTAAGTGTGAATGCCATCTCATGTAGCATAAATTAATTGGGTTGGTGAGTCGTGACCTCGAGACTTTCAGCGAGTAGTTACCACCCTACCAATTATGTTCACAACTTCCGGACTTCGATTCAAGTTCTAGATTCTAGCCATTTTCGCTATCACAGTTTGAGAAAAGATTGCAGAACACTCGCAGAGTTTGAGAAAGGAATATGTTCAATGGTTCTTTACCTTCTTGCCTGTAGATTTCGTTAGAGAACAGGAATGTGTTCAATGTTTCTTAAGCTTCTTTGTTATAGACATTTTTGGGCACTGCAACCCCAATCATACATGTCCATAAACCAAGGGTTTCTAAGTCCCTAAAATTGTTTCTTCACACCCTAAAGGAACAAGGTCAGCTGATTACATCATCTCCCAGAAGTTCTCCATGGAAAACTACTTAGAACTGGTCAAAACTAGACCATACAGGCTGCTTAGTGCTAAGGGTGTGATGCATCTCACCTGCTCAGTGTAAAGAGTTTGATGTATACTGGAAAGCCCTTTTGTAGGGTGCGATGGGTGAGAGTAGATAGATGGCAGAGGCAATTTACAAGGTGGATGATCATGGAATCTTCTAGAAGCTTCTCATGTGACACTTGCCTCTCCGAATTTGCCCAGGGATGAGTAAGAGATCATCAATCTCCAAGTGGAATCAAGAACTATCAGAGAGAGGACACTAATCAAAATCCTAGAAGCTGACTCACCCCCCTGCAAACGTCTATATATGGATCCCTCATCCCAGAGATCCAGAGGCTGGAATCTTGTATCTCGTAAGGAAGTGTTGTTGGTTTCCTGGTGCAATATCATAGTGTTGGGTGATCTAAGCTTTTCATGAGGTGAAGAAGGGCTTTCATGTTTGGAGGATGACACTAGGTCAGAACAATGGGTTGTAATCCTATTTGCTATTCTTGATATTAATAAAGCTATTCAAGTTTTCCTCCACATTCTTGTATGTTTGATGATATATGCATTTGTGTGGTCAATATATATCTAGTCCTATATTGTTTATGATTGTAGATCTCTGTTCTTCGATAGTATTATGCTACTTTGATTCCATAGGTGCTCTTTGAAGCTGGGTAAGCGAAGAAGGAGCAGCAAAGATCTGTCAGAAGGGAGAGGAACCAAGCAAGGAACCAAGCGCAAGACTGAGGTTGGTTTCCTTTGTTCCCCTCTTATCTACTTCTCATAAAGGAAAGCAAAAGTAGTTTTGGTTTGTTTGTTTCTAAGATAGCTACCCATCTTAGGGGGACTAACAGCTTCGAGTGGACTAGATTTCCTGATAACATTCTAGCCGGTAGATTTGGCTACAGGTAGGTTGTTTTTTCACTTGACTCTTTTCTGTTTTTCTCTGAAAATTCTTTTGCTTTTTTATCCCAAAATTTTGAAATAATGACTCCATTGAATATATTTACATTCTTGATCAAACTTTATTTTAATATATGAGCAAAATTTTCTTGTGTTTGTGAGAATCTTCTTGTGCTTTACAATTGTAGCAAATGAAGGACTATTGATTAGAAGTAAAAATCAATTTATAAAATTCAAGGTCATAGGAAAAATTAACTTGTTTGCTTGGCTTTCTATTCAAAGAGAGGTTTTCTGTACATTTTCTTTTAGTAAATAATGGATTTTCCAATTCATATATTAGGAATTACACATGAATCTCCCAAAAATAAACTTAAAACAACCAAAAACTCAAATCAGAAATACAACTTTCTTAAACCCAATTCAGAAATACAACTTTTTGAAACTAATTTTAATTAGAAACCTACAATAATAATCAGTACACACTAGATTAAAATGGCAGGGAAGTTGTAGAATGGTTACTAATTGCCATAATTTATGATCCATGAAAAGCCCAACAATACAACCGATTACAATCAAAGAGGGTAAAAATGGCCATCTATTTCATTATTTCCAAAATTATAAACCATCAACCATTTACATTTAAGGCTACCATGTCTTTACCACAAAGGCTCTACAGTACCATCTCAAAACCCAAACTCTCTAAAAATCCAAAACAAAGCAACCCGCTAAATAAAAGGTAAACCTATATACACAATGGCCATTCACAACTTAACACACCATTTTCCATTGAAGCCTTCACCTCATCCATCTTGGTATTTTCTGGTAGGCGGAAACACTCGAGAAATTAGTGCAAAATCAACTCCAATAGTTGTCTGTTTTAGTAAACACTTATATCACATAATTTGTATTTATGATTTTAATTATTAGGATTCTGAGATGTTCAATAAATTTTGGGTGCATACGACTTTGAAGTGTCTTGTCTGTTTTCCTTCTACCGCTATTGACAATAGCTACATTCTAAACTTCTATATGAGGACTTTCATAATTAGTTTGATTCGTGTAAAAAGGTCATAAGCAAAGATGAAAATAGGTGCTTTGCTAGTCAAATATAATTAAATTTTTCACAAAATCGTAGATATTTTTTTTTGAAATTGTGAATATGGGTAAGTAAAGTGTGAAACTGTGATATTTAATAATTGGATCTATTTTGAAATTCCCAAGTTGATAAAAAAAATTATTCAAATTTCAAGACAGTGTTTGAATTTTTTTCAATGAAAATAAATTCAATATTTAGATGAAAAATATTAAGTACCACGTGAATATTATTTTACCTTTGTGTAATATTTACAGGGATTTGTGCGAGATGGCTGCATTAGAGTGGGAAATAATGTGTGTTTCGTACCATCATAGCCCAAGGATAAATTCTCGGAACCTATAGATTTAATAATTAATGAATATAAATCTGTCATCTCTGCAAACTTAACTAGATTTACTAATTTTTATAGATATAAGAGAAGTAAATTTATTGATATTGCAAAATTCAACTATTTGATTTGTTTATATTGATTGAATTTTGAAAATATATAATTCAATATCTAAAATATATGTGCTATCATGAAATAGTTATAAGCTGATATAAACAGAACAGATCCGTGGATGATAGAAAGTTGAGGAGTGACGAAGAAGATAGCAAGTTTAGAGTGACGAAGAAAACGTTGTTGAATTTTTTTGTTCCAATTTTTATTGCAATAATTTTTTACAATCACTATTTTATGTGGAGTATATATATCTATATATATATATATATATATATATATGTTAATATATATATCTTATATATATATATTTCTTAGAAATAAAAAAATTTCAGATATGTCGATACATATTTTTAATTTATTTTCTCACTATTTCTATTTCAAAAAGAAAAAAAGATGAACATTTCAACAATTTGGAAAAATCACAAAAAAATTTCATCAACGAATCTGAAATGAAAGTGTAGCTATGACACTTGACTTGATTGGTACAACACATCACAGAAATTTTGAAAATTACAAAAATTAAAAGAAACTTGTACAAATAAGTATTAAAAGTTATATGATGGGCAATTTAAAAATAAGACCGTCATTAAAAAAAATTCTCTGACGAGTAGGGATACCCGTCAAATTTAACCCCTGCTACCGCATGATAAAATTTAGATTATGATACGATATGTTGAACAAAAATCCCATATCCCATATGTAATGATATAAAATTAATTGTTTTGACAGTTGAACAACTTTAACTTTATATAAAATATGCGCAACTTTGTATAATTATTTTTTTAAAGCGCATGAACGTATATGGAGACGTTTTATAAAAATATGGGCAAAGGGAAGTAATTGGTACGATAAAAGCCTAACCTAAAAAAAATAATATAATATTCTCCTAAGCCATGAACCCATGATGAAAAGGTGTTACATAGTTAAATCTGCATGATGAGGCAATAAATTTTAGCTTTAAATGTGAATGCCATCTCATGTAGCATAAATTAATTGGGTTGGTGAGTCGTGAGCTCGAGGCTTTCAGCGAGTAGTTACCACCCTACCAGTTATGTTCACCCTACCAGTTATGTTCACAACTTCCGGACTCCGATTCAAGTTCTAAATTCTAGCCATTTTCTCTATCACAGTTTGAGAACAGATTGCAAAACACTTGCAGAGTTTGAGAACAAGAATATGTTCAATGGTTCTTAAGCTTCTTGCTTGTAGATTTCGTTAGAGAATAGGAATGTGTTCAATGGTTCTTAAGCTTCAATGGTTCTTAAGCTTCTTGATGGTAGATTTGGCTACAGGTAGGTGGTTTTTGCACTTGATTCTTTTCTGTTTTTCTCTGAAAATTCTTTTGCTTTTTTATCCCAAAATTTTGAAATCACGACTCCATTAAATATATTTACATTTTTTTATCAAACTTGATTTTAATATATGAGCAAAATCTTCTTGTGTTTGTGAGAATCTTCTTGTGCTTTACCATTGTAGCAAATGAAGGACTATTGATTAGAAGTAATAATCAATTTATAAAATTCAAGGTCGTAGGAAAAATTAACTTGTCTACTTGGCTTTCTATTCAAAGAGAGGTTTTCTATACATTTTATTTTAGTAAATAATGGATTTTCCAATTCATATATTAGGAATTACACATTCATCACCCAAAAATAAAATTAAAACAACCAAAAACTAAAATCAGAAATACAACTTTCTTAAACCCAATTCAGAATTACAACTTTCTGAAACTAATTTTAATTAGAAACATACAACAATAATTAGTACACTAGATTAACGGCAGGGAAGTTGTAGAACGGTTACTAATTGCCATAATTTATGATCCATCAAAACCCCAGTGATATGCTACCGTGACTTTACCACAAAGGCTCTTCATTGCCATCTCAAAACCCAAACCCTCTAAAAATCCAAAACAAAACAACCCGCTAAATAAAGGTAAACCTATATACACAAACGCCATTTACAGCTTAACACACCATTTTCCATTGAAGCCTTCACCTCTCTGGTAGCCGGAAACACTCGAGAAATTAGTGCAAAATCAACGCCAATAGTTGTCTGTTTTAGTAAACACTTATATCACATAATTTGTATTGATGATTTTAATTATTAGGATTCTAAGATGTTCAATAAATTTTGAGTGCATACGACTTTGAAGTGTCTTGTCTGTTTTTCTTCTACCGCCATTGGCAATAGCTATATTCTAAACTTCTATATGAGGGCTTTCATAATTAGTTTGATTCGTTTAAAGAGGTCATAAGCAAAGATGAAAATAGGTGCTTTGCTAGTCAAATATAATTAATTTTTTTACAAAATTGTAATATTTTTCTTTGAAATTGTGAATATGGGTAAGTAAAGTGTGAAAACTGTGATATTTAATAAGTGGATTTGTTTTGAAATTCCCAAGTTGATAAAAAAAATTATTCAAATTTCAAGACAGTGTCTGAATTTTTTTCAATGAAAATAAATTCAATATTTAGATGAAAAATATTAATTACGACGTGAATATTATTTTACCTTTGTGTAATATTTATAGGGATTTGTGCCAGATGGTTGCATTAGAGTGGGAGATAATGTGTGTTTCGTACCATCATATCCTAAGGATCGATTCTCGGAACCTCTAGAATTAGATTTAATAATCAATGAATATAAATCTGTCATCTATGCAGATTTAACTAGATTTACTAATTTTCATAGATATAAGAGAAGTCAATTTATTGATATTGCAAAATTCAACTATTTGATTTGTTTATATTGATTGAATTTTGAAAATATATAATTCAATCTCTAAAATATCTCTGTTATCATGAAATAGTTATAAGCTGATATAAACAGAACAAATCCATGGATGATAGAAAGTTTCGTGTGAATTTTTTTTGTCCAATTTTAATTGCAATAATATTTACAGTCACTATTTTCATGTGAGAGTAATTATATATATATATATATATATATATATATATATATAATATATATATATATATTTCTCAGAAATAAAAAATTTACAGATATGTAGATACATATTTTTAATTTATTTTCTCTCTGTTTCTATTTTAAAAAGTAGAAAAGATGAACATTTCAAAAATTTGGAAAAATCACAAAAAAGTTTCATCAACGAGTCTGAAATGAAAGTGTAGCTATGACACACTTGAGTTGATTGGTACAACACATCATAGAAATTTTGAGAATTACAAAAATTAAATGAAACTTGTACAAATAAATATTAAAAGTCATATGATACGCCCGTCAAATTTAACCCCTGCTACCACATGATAAAATTTAGATTATGATACGATATGTTGAACAAAAATCCCATATCCCATATGTAATGATATAAAATTAATTGTTTTGACCGCTTAACAACTTTGACTTTATATAAAGTATGGGCAACTTTGTATAATTATTTTTTTTAAGCGTATGAACATATATGGAGACATTTTATAAAAATATGGACAAAGGGAAGTAATTGGTACGATAAAAGGCTAACCTAAAAAAAATAATAAAATGATGATGATGATGGTTCACGTCCAATGAGACCAAACATTGGTCTATCGGACCTAAAGAAACAAATTATTTATTTTGATTTAAGATTTTGTTCCTATGCTCAAAAAGCTTGGAGAGAAGCCTCCCGAGCTCACTATAATTTTGACATTGTAAAAGGCTAGGAAGGTCAATGTTGTAACAAAGATTGTGAAACTGAGATCTAATGTGGTTGTATGCAGGACACTCTAAGAGGAAGTGGTTTTCATCCTCGATGTTCCCATTCTCACATAGATGGCGGATCCTTTCCATCCATGGAACCATGATGAAAAGGTGTTACATAGTTAAACCTGCACGAAGAGGCAATAAATTTCAGCTTTAAGTGTGAATGCCATCTCATGTAGCATAAATTAATTGGGTTGGTGAGTCGTGACCTCTAGGCTTTTAGCGAGTAGTTACCACCCTACCAGTTATGTTCACAACTTCCAGACTCTGATTCAAGTTCTAAATTCTAGCCATTTTCATTATCATAGTTTGAGAACAGATTGTAGAACACTGGCAAAGTTTGAGAACAGGAATATGTTCAATGGTTCTTAAGCTTCTTGCCGGTAGACTTCGTTAGAGAACAAGAATGTGTTCAATGGTTCTTAAGCTTCTTGCCAGTAGATTTTGCTATAGGTAGGTGGTTTTCGCACTTATTCTTTTATGTTTTTCTCTTAAAATTCTTTTGCTTTTTTATCCCAAAATTTTGAAAATGACTCCATTGAATATATTTACATTCTTGACCAAACTTGATTTTTATATATGAGCAAAATCTTCTTGTGCTTGTGAGAATCTTCTTGTGCTTTACACTTGTAGCAAATGAAGGACTATTGATTAGATGTAAAAATCAATTTATAAAATTCAAAGTCATAGGAAAAATTAACTTGTCTACTTGGCTTTCTATTCAAAGAGGTTTTTTGTACATTTTATTTTAGTAAATAATGGATTTTTTTTAGTAAATAATGGATTTTTTCAATTCATATATTAGGAATTACACATTCATCACCCAAAAATAAACTTAAAACAACCAAAAACTCAATTCACAAATACAACTTTCTTAAACCGAATTCAGAAATACAACTTTCTGAAACTAATTTTAATTTGAAACTAATTAGAAACCTACAACAATAATCAGTACACTAGATTAAAATGGCAGGGAAGTCGTAGAATGGTTACTAATTGCCATAATTTATGATCCATCAAAAGCCCAATGATACAACCGATTACAATCAAAGAGGGTAAAAATGGCCATCTATTTCATTATTTCCACAATTATAAACCATCCACCATTTACATTTAAGGCTACCATGTCTTTACCACAAAGGCTCTTCAGTGCCATCTCAAAACCCAAACCCTCTAAAAATACAAAACAAAGCAACCCGCTAAATAAAAGGTAAACCTATATACACAACTGCCATTTACAACTTAACACACAGTTTTTCATTGAAGCCTTCACCTCATCCATCTTGGTATTTTCTGGTAGCCGGAAACACTCCAGAAATTAGTGGAAAATCAATGCCAATAGTTGCCTGTTTTAGTAAACACTTATATCACATAATTTGTATTGATGATTTTAATTATTAGGATTCTAAGATGTTCAATAAATTTTGAGTGCATACGACTTTGAAGTGTCTTGTCTGTTTTTCTTCTACCACCATTGACAATAGCTACATTCTAAACTTCTATATGAGGGCTTTCATAATTAGTTTGATTTGTGTAAAGAGGTCATAAGCAAAGATGAAAATAGGTGCTTTGCTAGTCAAATATAATTAATTTTTTTACAAAATCGTAAATATTTTTATTTGAAATTGTGAATATGGGTAAGTAAAGTGTGAAAACTGTGATATTTAATAAGTGGATCTATTTTGAAATTCTGAAGTTGATAAAAAAAAATTTCAAATTTCAAGACAATGTTTGAATTTTTTTTAATGAGAATAAATTTAATATTTAGATGAAAAATATTAATTACCACGTGAATATTATTTTACCTTTGTGTAATATTTATAGGGATTTATGCGAGATGGCTGCATTAGAGTGGGAGATAATGTGTGTTTCGTACCATCATAGCCTAAGGATCGATTCTCGAAACCTCTAGAATTAGATTAATAATCAATGAATATAAATTTGTCATCTCTGCACATTTAACTACATTTACTAATTTTCATAGATATAAGAGAAGTCAATTTATTGATATTGCAAAATTCAACTATTCGATTTGTTTATATTGATTGAATTTTGAAAATATATAATTCAATCTCTAAAATATATCTGCTATCATGAAATAGTTATAAGCTGATATAAACAACAGAACTAATCCGTGGATGATAGAAAGTTTAGAGTGATGAAGAAAATGTGTGAAAATTTTTAATTGCAATAATATTTACAGTCACTATTTTCATGTGAGAGTATATATATATATCTATATATCTTTCTTAAAAATAAAAAATTTACAGATATGTAGATACATATTTTTAATTTATTTTCTCACTACTTCTATTTTAAAAAGAAAAAAAGATGAACATTTCAACAATTTGGAAATATCACAAAAAAAGCTTCATCAACGAGTCTGAAATGAAAGTGTAGCTATGACACTTGAGTTGATTGGTACAACACATCATAGAAATTTTGAGAATTACAAAAATTAAATGAAACTTGTACAAATAAATATTAAAAGTCATATGATGGGCAATATGAAAATAAGATCGTCATAAAAAAATTCTCTGATGGGTAGGGACACCCGTCAAATTTAACCCCTGCATGGACGTAAAAGATTAAATTTGTGACTAATAAATCGAAAAGGAGAAAAGTTGACTTGTATGTATTAATTTGAAGATTTAATAATTCAATAAAGAGAAGTTTGTTTGTGTAATTATATATATTAATATTATAATTTATAGATCTAATTTTTTTTAATATTATTATTGGTAAATATAATTTGGTGTAAGATTATAAATTTTTAATACGGGTTGTTGGTGGAATTTTTTTGTCTAAGAAAAAAATAGGTATACTTAGGTTTATGTCACACTTCCAAAAATGTTGTTAAAGTCTATATTTTATATTAGGGTTTGAAGCAAATTGTGAATTTGAGAGTTCAAGAGGTGATTGTTTTTGGCGATTCTTTGAATATCTCTCCTTTCATATACAAACTTAAGTCAAAATTTTAAGTGTATTTATCACAATCTATCCACAAGAAGAAATGTCTCCATGTTCTTAGATCAAACATCTCTGAGGTTGATCATATGAGTAATTTGGGGTCAAAGCTAAATCAATGTGAACTTTGGTGGCAAGGGTAAAAGGGCTATGTCTCCCTTTTTTACTGGTTAAAGTAGAAGAATAATTCCTCATAGTTTTAAATAACATTTTGATTTTGTGTAAATTTTGGTTTTTGTTAAGTCAGTATTAGCTATTATACAAGTAGAATACAATAAATATTGTAACATTTTGTTTAAAAATTTCAATTTCAAAATATTGTATATGGTGGTTGATACATACCTCATTCCAATTATATCTACTAGTTTCAACTTATATAAATCATGTATTTAAACTAAACTTTAGTTTAATATCTTTTAATGTAATAATTATTCTTATGGTTAAAAATAATATAAATTATAACTTTTTATGAACTAAATATATTTTAATGTATAATAATAATTTTATTATAAAATTTAAAATGCTTAAATTAAAAAAATTATTTAGATTACAAAATTTTTAATTGAAAAAAATCTTTAAAATTTGAAAAAAAACCAGAAAAGAAATTATACTATATATAAAAATAATTTTATAAATTAATTAAATAATATTTTTAAATATATAAATAAATTAATATTATTAAAATTTTTAACATAAATTTTTAATTATATCACTAACTTAATCATATTAATAAATATAATTAATATACACCACCAACCTATATACAACTTGAGTGGGCCTAATGGTTAAGAATATGTGTTTCCTCCTAAGAGGTCACAGGTTCAAAACCAGAGGGGTGTAGAGTATGTATGCCTTCGTAGACTTAGCAGTCAAATCGCTGCGCAGAGGTGGGTCCCTTGTCCCACAAACAAGGGGGTCTCATACACCAATTTGGTGTCTGGCTTGGCTGTGACCTTAAAAATGGATATTATTATTATTATTATTATAACTTCCAATTATATTTAGATTCCTATATAACTTCCCATTATATTTAGATTCCTAATTGAAAAGAATCTTAAAAGAGAACACAAAAAAGAGCTAGCTTAAAACTTTATTAAACTGCGCGAATAAACAAAGAAAATGATAAAAGAATTCAAGAGTTATTCCTTGTGACATGGTATTAGAGCCACAAGTCCAAGTTTAGACACTAAGTTACTCTTTGTAACTCCTCTTCATGTTACTCTGCTAGTTCTTCATGTTACTAAGCATGTTACCTGTTTGTTTCTAGGTTCCCTGTGTATGGTATTATGGCTGGTCAAAACCAAAAATTTCCTAGGTTGAATCACCTACGTTTTATGTCTATCAATCTTGCTTTAGTTACTTCAGAAAAAGAAAGCAAAGACACATTGAGCCTCTCCATTGCTTAATCTTCCGATATAGAAACCCATTTATATTACTGTTATGGTGAGACTCCATGAAATTTCCAGCAACATTCGAAACATAGGTGGCTTCTAAGCAAGACAGACAAAATAACATAATGGTGGTGAAGAATTATGTGCAAAGCCCAGTTGGATATTTACAATTTCTATTGAATGTCATTGGTATTAAGGGTTTGAATTACTTTTCAATGATTGGTTTGCCTTTTTTTTTTTTAAGTTTGTAGGAAGTGAAAAGTTGCTTGTTAAGGGGAAGCACAAAATATCAAGATAATGATATTCTTGGGATCTTGAATGATTGAGTTTGTGTTGTAAACCTATATCATGGTAAAAATCATTTTTATAGCCTTAATTTAAATCCATAATAGATTCTATTCAATGCCTTATGCCTTTAAATACAATTTTAATTTGGTTTCTTAGTTATGTAAGGCCACAAATATATTATTTCTATTCGAGATTTTTTTGTTGGAATGTGCAACCAGATATCAAAGATAAGTATGAATTGCTTTATTATTCACAAAGATGTTGCATATAAATACATTGTGTGACTGTTGAATTCATTTTCCAAGGTCTCTTGGACTCCCCTTGATGGTTCACCTTCGACGCCATAACCCTTAGCGGATTAGGTGTCCAACATTCCCCCCTTAATATGAAGGGGTGTATATGAGTCCAAGAAGAGAGATGTAATACAAAAATGCAAAAAATGCACAACAACGATTAGTTGAATTTTCTCTTTGATATGATGATGTAAAGTGGGATAAATCAAAGTCTCAACCGGTGGTAGTTTAAGGATGAACACCAACATTGGAATGCTTATTGCAATCTCCAGAAAAATTCCAAATTTGGCTAGAAGTTGAAGTCTTCTGCTAGAGGAAGTGCTCCATAATGCTTTGAAATGGAGACCATTGGGGTCTCAAATTGAAACACTTGATGTAGCTCCCAGAACAATTCCAAATATGGCCAGAAGCTGAAGTCTTTTGCTAGAGGAAGTGATCCCTATTTTTGTGAAAAGGGAGACCACTAGGGTCTCAACCAATGGTAGTTTAAGGCTTACAACCAATTCTAGAATTCTTAGTGCAGTTCCTGGAATGGTTCTAAATCTGGCTAGAATCTAAATACTTCTGCTAGTGGAATTTCTCCTAATACTAGTTTGAAGATGACCATAAACTAAATCACACTCATAACTTTGTCTTTGCCTACATCTTTGATTCTCGTTCAAGCTTGAGGCTCTTCTTTTCACTATTTCTAAGGTTGTGGCTTATACTCTTCAAAACTAGTAGTTGATCATCAATTCTCCCCTATCAGATGCAAGGTGGTAAGACAATATCATTGTTACTCATGCTTTCTTATACATGCTTGATTAATAGGGCTTCAAAATTAGAAGCCTCATTGTCAATCCCCTCTTATCCCATAAAAGTGAGAAGATGAATATGTTTATAAAAAGTTCACATGGATGAAGATGAAAAAACCACGATCCTCCACGTGGGAAACTCACAAAGGCTGTTGGTTTCTACTAAAAATTTACAATGCAATTTCACTAGTTAACTTACAAAAAAACACTATTTGCAAGTTACCATTATTTTAGGTTGAATTCCTAAGATATACAATGCTTCTAAAATTGAAGGATGCCTAAAGCCAATTGTCTAACAATACATTGATTTTTCTTTCAGTTCTAGATCTTGTGATGTAGGGCTAATGGGAGTGAGTAACATGTTCAATTGGTGTATAAGATACCCTATAGTCTAGTAAAGGTTGTCCATTGAGTGGAGGAGAGACAAGGCTTTCTAATTCATATAACAAGTTGGAGCCAACAATGTTTCCAAATTAAAATACTTCAAAAATTCTTCCTATTTAAGAGAGCCCCTCAGAGTTGTACTCTTCAATTTCTCTATATCAACCACTAAGGATTTCTGAACAACAAATGAGAATATATGAACATCAACTAGCTTGATAACTAATTGGATTGGGTTCCCATGTTGCTTGGCTAGTTTGCAAAAAAACACTATGGCTAAACTCAAGGCCTCTTCCTTCTTATTTTCTAAAATGGAGGAGTGGGATTCCTCCCAAAGAAGTGAGGAACCATAGACATGCTTGCAATAAATGTCGACCCTAACATAATCAAGAATGCGAAAATTTATACTGCAAATACCTCCCAAATATTTTTCAAGTCCAACTTGTTGCCTTCTGTAAGACAATATCCTAAATCAAGAGTGTTGATTTGGATTCTATAGACAAACATATATTCAATTGATGATGACCTTCATCACTTCTCATAGAGACTTCCTCATCCACATAATTTTTTACCACGGTCTTTACCGCCATGCCTATCTGTCACCATGTCAAGGACAACTCCAAAAGTAGATTCTTGATTCAACATGCGTGCAAAATTTCCATCCAATTCATCACATAGAAAGATAACAAAATAAAGTGGAGTGAAGAGATTCTTGTTAGAAAAAATCTCTCCAAATACAAAAGTGTTGGCCAATATCCTTGCATTTTTTATAAGGGTTTGTTCAAGTATTTACTTTTGCATCATTGTTTCCCTATTATCTTACTGTTCTGGAAGTGTCATTCAATGATGGGAACTGACCTAGACTTTGGGCCTGAAAAAGTGGCTAATATCCTGGCCATGCTGGAATAGCAATGAGAAAAAATAGGGCCTAGATATTGGCATGCCTTGTCATGAGAGCATCTAGAGCCTCTTGGATGCTGGCAGGCCTATAGCATGGGAGCGTCTAGAGGTCAAGTAGTCAAAGACTTCAGTGGGACCCATGGGCTAGCTACCTGAGTGGTTGGGATGGTTCCTAGGAGTCTTGTAGCTAACATGGAAGGTTTGTATGTTGTGTTTCTGTCGATTCCACTTCCTTAAAGTCACATAGGAGGTTGAATCCAATCATATTAGCCTCTCATCACATGTTTACCTTGGTTGGATGGTTACTTGAGTAGATGTGAGAGGAGGGTGTTATAGAGTGGTATCAGAGCATGGTTCACCCCTCGGACTAGATGGGCAATGTGTTGGTCATGTATTCATGTTGTTTTCATGCGTGTTAATCATACTTATGGTATATGTGCTTGTTGCATATGCATGGTGTCAACCATGGTTGTAGTGATATCTCCATGTGAAAGAGGATGTTTTTGTATGAAGTATGTCATCATGAGTGTGTGATTGGTTACATGTTGTTTACACTTGCGTATTGTTAGTGTACGTGGTATTGTTGTGTTGTCATGCATGAGGTCATGGTACATGTAGTTGATATGGTCATGTATTGATGAATGGACTCTAGTTAGACAGATGGTTACATGGTTATGTGCTTATGTATTATATGTCTATATGCTATTATGATTATGTTTATACATGTATCACACTTATTTGATGATCTTGCAGATGAGATATCCTCCCTGAATAATGCCAAGGTGCATTGGCTTTCTGTGATTTGGTTTAGCTTACATAGTATGCCTTGCAGGAGAAAAATCGAAATGACTAGCAAGATGGTAGACTACAAAGACTCTCCCTATGAATCAGATGAGCAACGTGGTGTTGGGCACTCTTCTGATTTGGAAGTCACATTGAGAAGCTTGAAGGAGAAAATAAGGAGTTGTAAGGCAAAAAATGCTAGGATCATATAGGCACAAGAGAAACAAGCAGAGGTTAATGCTATACTTCTTCAGAGTTTGTTAGAATTGCAGCGACAAGGGCCACTTCGGATCAGCCGTGGACAAGAGGACAAAACTAATGGGGCAGATGGAATTAAGTCTCATGGTGGTCACATTTCAGATAGAGATGACACTATTAGAGATGATAGGTTGTTGAATACTCTACATAGGAGAGGTGATGGATATAGGTACTATTCGAGTTATGGTTCGGATCATGATCGTCACTATTATCATCCTTACAGGAGGAGTGATAGGGGATAATTGTCAGATGAGTTTAAGAAATAAAAGCCACCTACTTTTGATGAAGATGTAAAGAAACCAGAAGATGCATAGGCTTAGATATAGATCTTGTTATGTAGAGCTAATGGGAGTAAGTAACATATTCAATTGGTGTATAAGATACCCTACATTCTAGTAAAGGTTGTTCATTGAGTGGAGGAGAGACAAGGCTTTCTAAAGCATATAACAAGTTGGAGCCAACAATGTTTCCAAATTAAAATACTTCAAAAATTCTTCTTGTTTAAGAGAGCCCCTCAGAGTTGTACTCTTCAATTTCTCTATATAAACCAATAAGTATTTCTGAACAACAAATGAGAATAAATGAACATCAACTAGCTTGATAATTAATTGGGTTGGGTTCCCATCTTGCTTGGCTAGTTTGTGAAAAAAATCTATGGCCAAACTCAAGGCCTCTTCCTTCTTATTTTCTAAAATGGAGGAGTGGAATTACTCAAGAGTGTCAATTTAGATTC
This sequence comes from Pinus taeda, assembly GCA_000404065.3. NCBI lineage: Eukaryota > Viridiplantae > Streptophyta > Pinopsida > Pinales > Pinaceae > Pinus > Pinus taeda. The sequence continues at coordinate 11,624 of APFE030466732.1, read as the reverse complement.
TACAGACAAACATATATTCAACTGATGAGGACCTTCATCACTGCTCATAGAGACTTCCTCATCCACATAATTTTTTACCATGGTATTTACCACCATGCCTATCTATCACCATGTCAAGGACAACTCCAAAAGTAGATTCTTGATTCAACATGTGTGCAAACTCTCCATCCAATTCATCACATAGAAAGATAACAAAATAAAGTGGAGTGAAGAGATTCTTGTTGGAAAAAATATCTCCGAATACAAAATGTTGGCCAATATCCTTGCATATCTGATAAGGGTTTGTTCAAATATTTACTTTTGCATTATTGTTTCCCTATTATCTTACTATTATGAAGGTGTCATTTAATGATGGGTAGTGACTTAGGCTCTAGGCCTGAAAAAGTGGCTAAAATCCTGGGGATGTTGGAATAGCATTGAGAAAAATAGTCCCTGGATGTTGGCATGCCTTGTCATGAGAGCATCCAAAGCGTCTTGGATGCTGGCAAGCCTATAGCATGGGAGCGTCTGGAGGTCAATGATCAAAAACTTCAGTGGCACCCATGGGCTAGCTACCTTAGAGGTGGGGTGGTTCATAGGAGTCTTTTAGCTAACGTGGAAGGTCTGTATGTTGTGTTTCCACCGATTCCACTTCCTTAAGGTCACATAGGAGGTTGAATCCATTCATATTAGCCTCTCATCACATGTTTACCTTGGTTGGCTGGTTACTTGGGTAGATGTGAGAGGAGGGTGTTACAAAGTGGTATTAGAGCATGGTTCACCCCTCGAACTGGATGTGCGATGTCTTCATGTATTCATGTTGTTTTCACGCGTGTTAATCATCCTTATGGTCTATGTGCTGGTTGCATATGCACGGTGTCAACCATGGTTGTAGTGATGTCTCCATGTGAAATAGGATGTTTTTGTATGAAGTATGTCATCATGAGTGTGTGATTGGTTGCATGTTGTTTACGCTTGCGTATTGTCAGTGTACATGGTATTTTTGCGTTGTCATGCATGAGGTCATGGTACATGTAGTTGATATGGCCATGTATTGATGAATGGACTCTAGTTGGACTAATGGTTACATGGTTATGTGCTTATGTATTATATGTCTATATTCTATTATGATTATGTTTACACATTTATCACATTTATTTGATGATCTTGCAGATGAGGTATCCTCCCCGAATTACGCGAAGGTGCATTGTTTTTTTTGTGATTTGGTTTAGCTTACATAGTATGCCTTGTAGGAGAAAAATCAAAATGACTAGCAAGATGGTAGACTACAAAGACTCTCCCTATGAATTAGATGAGAAACATGGTGTTGGGCACTCTTTTGATGTGGAAGACACATTGAGAAGCTTGAAGGAAGAAATAAGGAGTTGTAAGGCAAAAAATGACAGGATCATATAGGCACAAGAAAAACAAGCAGAGGTTAATGCTATACTTCCTCAGAGTTCGTCAGAATTGCAGCAACAAGGGCCACTTCGAATCATCCATGGACAAGAGGACTAAACTAATGGGGCATATGGAATTAGGTATCATGGTGGTCACATTTCAGATAGAGGTGACACTATTAGATATGATAGGTTGTTGAATACTCTAGATAGGAGAGGTGATTGATACAAGTACTAGTCTAGTTATGGTTCGGATAGGCATCATGATCATCATCGTTATCATCCTTATAGGAGGAGTGACAGGGGATAATTGTCAAATGAGTTTAAGAAATAAAAGCCACCTACTTTTGATGAAGATGTAAAAAAACCACAAGATGCATAGGATTGGATACTTCGGATGAACAAACTCTTTGAGTTGCATGAGTACACAAAAAACATGAAGGCTAGAATTGTTATCTTCAATTTGAAAGGTAATGCAGACATTTGGTGGGAATATGTGAAGTGGGTCAAAGAAATCAAGATAGAGGATTTGAGTTGCCATGAGTTCAAGAGGCTTTTTAGGAAGAAATACTTGTTAGAAAGGTACTACAACAGTAAGACCAAAGAATTCTATGAGCTAAATATGAGATCAATGGTAGATGAAGAGTACATGACTAAGTTTCTGGAGCTATTAAGGTATGTACCATATCTTAAGGATGAGAAGGCTAAAGTTCAACGATTTTTAAGTGTTTTTCCATTGGCATTTAGAGATTAGATTAAGTATGAAGAGGCTCAGTTACTTGAGGAAGTTATTGGGAAATTGAAGCATTTCTATGAACAATCAAAGCGTAAGAATGAATCTTAGTAAGGATGGAAAGGAAAATACAAAGGTAAAGGTAAATGGCAACTGAAAAGAGAAAGGCCTCATAATGCAGACAAGAAAGAGAATGTGGCACCATAAAAGAGGTTCAATACAGCTAGACAGAGGCATGGGTCACAACAACAATATAGAGGTGAGGTTATTGGTTAGTTGGAGTTTTGGACATGCGGTAAGGAGCATCTTAAGAGAGATGGTCCACAAAATCAGGATGGTAGGCCTCAAATATATAGTGTACAAGAGGCACAAACTATTGGGAATGTTGGTTAGAGCGTTCCTCATATTCATGCAGCATTGGATAACAAACAGGCAGGCCACCAGACATCTATCATTGAGATGGATGGTAACCTTTTGTGATTAAGTTATTTCTATTTTGATTGACCCTGGATCTAATTATAGCTATGTTAGTCCTGACTTGGTGGATAAGTGTGGTTTGAGTAAGGAATTGAATTCAGAATCTTGGTTAGTGCAGTTGGCTACAAGTACAAAGAAGCAAGTTCATCATTGCGTAATAGCTTGTGCATTTGATTTGAATGGTATGCCTACCACATCACGTTTGAACGTATTACTAGTGGGATCATACAATATGTTTTTGGGCATGGATTGGTTGTACCTTCATAGGACCAAGGAGGATTTTTGTGACAAAGAAATTGAGTGTGTGGGTGACAATGGGGAACCAAGAGTCTTCCAGGGAAAGAAGAAAGCCACATCAGTTAGGATGGTGGAAACTATGCAGGAAAAGCACAGTCGTGGGAAAGGGTGTGTGTTATTTTCCATACACATTTCTAGTGACAAAGGTAAGGAAGTTGAGGATGCAGATGTTTTGAACAGATACCCAGTTCTACAACAATTTCATGATGTATTTCCTGAGGACATTTCAGAGCTTCCACCTTACAGGGAGGTATAATATTCTATTGAGTTAGTGCCAGAGGAAGCTCCAATATCATAAGCACCTTACATGATGAGTACTCTTGAATTGGTAGTTTTGAAGTTGTAGTTGAAGGAAATGTTGGACAAGGGATACATTAGACCAAGTGTATCACCTTGGAGTGCACCGGTATTATTTTTAAAGAAGAAAGATGGTACTCTTAGATTATGCATTGACTACAGGAAGTTGAACAAAGTGTCCATGAAGATCATGTACCCATTACTGAGGATTGATGATTTGTTTGATCAGCTGAAGGGAGCAGTAGTGTTCTATAAGATCGACTTGAGAACAGGATACCATCAGGTACACATCAAGGAAGAGGACATCTACAATACTGCATTGAAAACCAGGTACGTGCATTATGAGTTTGTCATAGTTCCATTCGGTTTGACTAATGCCCCAACTACATTTATGTGCTTGATGAATAGTTTGTTACATCCATACTTGGATAAGTCAGTATTGAGAACATGCTGGTTTCCTTCTAGCTTACTAACTTCGTCCAGTGGGCCAAATGTGGTTCCAATATCCTCTGCCATTATGAGCTGATAGCAGAGCGAGCGCGAGAGAAAAAGTCTGGGGATTTAGTTGGAACGTTGAAACGAAGTAGTTGGCTGGAAAATATGGGATGCCAAAACTAAAGGGCGATGACAAAGAGATTGGATTCGATGAATGTGATGACTCTGTCAGTGAATGAATGTAGATATATCAAACGAGGAAGGCCGATTTTTGAAGCAGAGCATCCTATTGTTTCGTAACTTCATCCAGGAGAAAGGAATAAAAATAAAACAAGTTGTTCTACGACTTTAAGCTTGATATCAGATCCTAGTGAATAAACAAAAGAAGATAAGAATAAGAATAAAGTGTCGAATAATTTTTGGCTTTATTTTTAATTTAATTATGATTTTACTGGTTTTGTCACAGTTGTCTGTACAATCAATCATGGATGCTCTATCAGCTATTTCAGAGTCCATAAATGCCTTATTCCACACATGGACCCAGGGGTTAAATTTAACGCCCGTATACCTGTTTTTTGGGTTTTTACATGTTAAATACTGTTAGTTTCCAAATCTACGCGTCATCGCTGACTAGCTAATAATTTTTGAAAATGTCATATTGACGGGCATATTGAAAATTGACCAGTTTCAATTTTTTATTATTATATATATACACCGCAGTGACGGCAGAGTTTAATAGTTGTTTCAGGTTTCAGTTAATTAATGTTGACTAAATAAGAGACCCAACGCCTCATTCCTTCTTTATCCGTGCTATATTTATTCTTATAATATTGGCATGCCTGATAACTACCGCATGATAAAATTTAGATTCTGATACTATATGTTGAACAAAAATCCCATATCCCATATGTAATGATATAAAATTAATTGTTTTGACCACTTAACAACTTTAACTTTATATAAAGTATGCGCAACTTTGTATAATTATTTTTTTAAAGCGCATGAACATATATGGAGACATTTTATAAAAATATGGACAAAGGGAAGTAATTGGTACGATAAAAGCCTAACCTAAAAAAAATAATGTAATAATCTCCTAAGGCATGAACCCATAATAAAAAGGTGTTACATAGTTAAACCTGCACGACGAGGCAATAAATTTCAGTTCATATAGCATAAATTAATTGGGTTGGTGAGTCCTGACCTCGAGGCTTTCAACGAGTAGTTACCACCCTACTAGTTATGTTCACAACTTCAGGACTCAGATTCAAGTTCTAAATTCTAGCCATTTTCACTATCACAGTTTGAGAACAGATTGCAAAACACTCGCAAATTTTGAGAACATGAATATGTTCAATGGTTCTTAAGCTTCTTGCCGGTAGATTTCGTTAGAGAACATGAATGTGTTCAATGGTTCTTAAGCTTCTTGCCGGTAGATTTGGCTACAAGTAGGTGGTTTTTGCACTATTCTTTTATGTTTTTCTGCTTTTTATCCCAAAATTTTGAAATAATGACTCCATTGAATATATTTACATTCTTGATATTGATTTTAATATATGAACAAAATCTTCTTGTGCTTTACAATTGTAGCAAATGAAGGACTATTGATTAGAAGTAAAAATCAATTTATAAAATTCAAGGTAGTAGGAAAAATTAACTTGTTTGCTTGGCTTTCTATTCAAAGAGAGGTTTTCTGTACATTTTATTTTAGTAAATAATGGATTTTTCCAATTCATATATTAGGAATTACACATTTATCACCCAAAAATAAACTTAAAACAACCAAAAACTCAATTCAGAAATACAACTTTCTTAAACTAATTTTAATTAGAAACCTACAATAATAATCAGTACACTAGATTAAAACGACAGGGAAGTTGTAGAATGGTTACTAATTGCCATAATTTATGATCCATGGAAAGCCCAACAATACAACCAATTACAATCAAAGAGGGTAAAAATGGCCATCTATTTGATTATTTCCACAAATATACACTGTCAACCATTTACATTTAAGGCTACCATATCTTTACCACAAAGGCTCTACAGTACCATCTCAAAACCCAAACCCTCTAAAAATCCAAAACAAAACAACCCGCTAAATAAAATGTAAACCTATATACACAACCGCCATTTACAACTTAACACACTGTTTTCCATTGAAGCCTTCACCTCGTCCATCTTGGTATTTTCTGGTAGCCGGAAACACTCCAGAAATTAGTGCAAAATCAACGCCAATAGTTCCGTGTTTTAGTAAACACTTATATCACATAATTTGTATTGATGATTTTAATTATTAGGATTCTGAGATGTTCGATAAATTTTGAGTGCATACGACTTTGAAGTGTCTTGTCTGTTTTTCTTCTACCGCCATTGACAATAGCTACATTCTAAACTTCTATATGAGGGCTTTCATAATTAGTTTGATTCGTGTAAAGAGGTCATAAGCAAAGATGAAAATAAGTGCTTTGCTAGTCAAATATAATTAATTTTTTTACAAAATCGTAAATACTTTTCTTTGAAATTGTGAATATGGGTAAGTAAAGTGTGAAAACTATGATATTTAATAAGTGGATCTGTTTTGAAATTCCCAAGTTGATAAAAAAAATTATTCAAATTTCAAGGCAGTGTCTGAATTTTTTTCAATGAAAATAAATTCAATATTTAGATGAAAAATATTAATTACCACATGAATATTATTTTACCTTTGTGTAATATTTACACGGATTTGTGCAAGATGTTTGCATTAGAGTGGGAGATAGTGTGTGTTTCGTACCATCATAGTCTAAGGAACGATTCTCGGAACCTCTAGAATTAGATTTAAAAATCAATGAATATAAATCTGTCATCTCTACAGATTTAACTAGTTTTACTAATTTCCATAGATATAAGAGAAGTCAATTTATTGATATTGCAAAATTCAACTATTTGATTTGTTTATATTGATTGAATTTTGAAAATATATAATTCAATCTCTAAAATATATCTACGATCTTGAAATAGTTATAAGGTGACATAAACATAATAGATCTGTGGATGATAGAAAGTTTAGAGTGACAAAGAAAACGTGTGAATTTTTTTTGTCATTTTAATTGCAATATATTTACAGTCACTATTTTCATATGGGTTTTTTATAATATATATAATATATATTTATATATTTTTTAGAATAAAACATACAGACATGTAGATACATATTTTTAATTTATTTTCTCATATTTCTATTTTAAAAAGAAAAAAAGATGAACATTTCAACAATTTGGAAAAATCACAAAAAAGTTTCATCGAGGACTCTAAAATGAAAGTGTAGCTATGACACTTGAGTTGATTGGTACAACACATCATAGAAATTTTGAGAATTACAAAAATTAAATGAAAATTGTACAAATAAATATTAAAAGTCATATGATGGGCAATTTAAAAAAAAAATGTAGCTATGACACTTGAGTTGATTGGTACAACATATCATAGAAATTTTGAGAATTACAAAAATTAAATGAAACTTGTACAAATAAATATTAAAAGTCATATGATGGGCAATTTAAAAATAAGACCGTCATAAAAAAAATTCTCTGACGGTTAGAGACACGGGTCAAATTTAACCCTAGTCTCAAATAATGCTTTGGATAATAATTACCCATGTCCTATAGTTAAATTTGATCCTAGATTTGTTCAAGATAACTCTTACCAATGACGGATTATCCTAAATTAAATAATAATAATAATAATTAACCATGCCCTAAAAAAATATTGGCAATGATGCCAAAAGCAAAATGCAAAAGTATGGGCAATGATGCCAAAAGCAAAAAACGAAGAAGCAAAGTATTGGCAATGACGCCAAAAGCAGTTTGGTTGGTAATGATGTAGTTTACACAGAAAAAGAAAACGCAGTTTAGTAATGATGTAGTGTAGGGATTAGTCTGCCAACGTGGAAGCAAATACAAGCTGGAAAATAATTAACATTTTTTATGCTGAATCCACTTTATCCGCTATATCCGCGGGGAGTTGGGACCACAGAGCTAGAACCGCTTTATTGGCATGCTAAATGATGGCACTGCTAAAATGGCGACCTTATTTTTCTTTATTTTTCCTTTTTTCCTTAATGGACTTTTAATGAGTATACTCCAAACCACGGGGAGTGAAAACGGTGGCGGATATCTTCTTTGTATATGTATGTTGTCGTTGATCTGAATGTTTAGCTTATATGTAATTTGTAATTTCAATCGTATTTATATTTCTTTGGGGTTTGCATTTTAATTTTAAAATTTTAGGGACTAATAATAAACCAATTTTATATAATATTTAAAAATATATATATTTGTTTTGTTATATAATTGTATTTTATTGTATTATTTAAAAAATGATAAATTACATATA
>APFE030466729.1:0-27015 GCA_000404065.3 Pinus taeda | reverse complement strand
GAATATCCAACAAAAGTACATTTCTCACTCTTAGGTTCTAAGCTTTATGCTTTTCATCTGGAATATGGGCCCATGCTTCACTTCCAAAAATACAAAAGTGACTTACATCTGGTTTAATGGAACTCCAAGCTTCTTCTGGAGTGATATTCTTTAGAACCTTAGTAGGATTTCGATTTATTATATAATTTGCACAATTAATTGCTTCAGCCCAAACACTAAGAATGAGTCCTTTAGATTGCAGCATACAATTAGCCATTTCCTTTAAGGTGCGATTTTTCCGTTCAGCTACACCATTTTGCTGTGGAGTGTATGGAACAGTGTGCTGCATTTGAATTCCATTTTCGGTGCAAAAGTTGATGAATGTGTTTTTAACATATTCTCCACCATTATCAGTTCTTAGCTTAAGAATTTGATGTCCAGATTGTTTTTCAACAAAGGCTTTGAAGGCCAAAAATCTGTTAAATACTTCGCTCTTGAGTTTTAAGAAGTATACCCAAGTGCGTCTGGAGAAATCATCAATGAAAGTTAAGAAATACTTGCAGCCAGAGAATGAAGCAAAAGGAAGTGGACCACATAAATCACTGTGCACAAGCTGTAAAGGGGCCGAGGCGTGCCAAGAGGCACGTTTTTCAAAACTGTCCCGATGATGTTTTCCGAGTACACATCCGGAACAAACACCATCTCTGCAAGATACCATAGGAAGACCTGTCACCATATTTTCTTTACATAGATTTTGAAGGGAGCGATAGTTTAAGTGACCAAATCGCTCATGCCAAAGTTTGCTCACTTCATCATTATGAGCAACAAATACTGAGGGAAGATTTGATGACCCAAAGTTGTGAAACTTATACAACCTTGTGGAATCATCAGCAATACCAGTAGCTAGAATCTGTTTAGGATCTCTTAGATCCTTGATTACAACATCATGAGGTGAAAATTCAACAATTTTACCTTCACCTGAATGAGTTATCTGATATACAGATAGAAGGTTGCTGGATAAGGTTGGAACACATAATACATCATTAAACTGACCATTTTCTAGATGAACAGTTCCAGTCCCTACAACATTAAGAGATCTATCATCACCAACATATATATTTTTGGTGTTACAATCATGTAAGGAAGAAAACATGGCTTTGTTTTTGGCCATGTGATAAGAGGCTCCAGAATCAATGAGCCACTCATGAGAATGAGAAGAAGAAGATACATTTAATGCATAACCAGACTGAGATGAATGACAACGACATGCAGAAAGTGCCATTCCTGAAGATGAAGTTGAAGTTGAAGTAGAAGAATGCTCCACATGGATGTTATGTTTCTTCATTGCGGCTTCCAAGGCTTCCATCTTCTTAAAGCATTTAGATTCTAAGTGGCCATCTCGATTACAAAGTTACAATGTCTATCAGTCTTCTTCCATTTGTTTTTATTGGTCTTTTCATTTTGCTGAAATGATCTTTCATTTTGAGACTGAGTTTGCTTAGGACCCTTGTTTGTTTAGGACCATTCTTTTTAGGATATGACTTCTTAGGATTCTTTAAATTTGGTTGCTGCTGGGCGGCTAACGCTTTCTTGGAAGAGTTTCCAAGATTAAGAAGACCAAGGTGTAAGAGTTTTTCTTGTTCTCTTATTAAAGAATCACAAAAGGAGTCAAAGGAAGGGGCCTTGTAGTCTTTTCCTTGACAAATGAAAGCTTCCCTTGTAGAATGGAAGGTGGAAACAAATACAGAGTAGGCTTGTCCCAACTTAGTAAGGATGAAATAAATAAGGTTACTATCTTCTTTCTTAACCTTAACACCTTCCAAGAGATATCTAAGGGTCTTGAATTTGGACAAGAAATCTTCAATGCAAGAAAAATTATTAGGATCCAATGTAAGCAACTCATTTTCAAGTTGATGGGCTCTAATTTCATTTTTAATCCCAAAAACTTTAGTGATTTGTTCCAATGCTTCATGAGGAGTATCAAGTTCTGCAATATGGAATCTAAGATCAGGAGAAATAGACATCCCTATCAAACCACGTGCTTGATCTTGTCTATTTTCCCATTTTGCAACCTTGTCTTCATCTTTTGGTTTCTTCTCTTGGCCGTGGCTATTCTGTAGAGACCTTTACTTCTAAGTAAATCTTCCATGTAGGATACCCATTGGAAGTAGTTAGTGCTGTCAAGAATGACTTGGCATGGACTTTCCATATTAAAAAAAAAACTGAAGCTGAAGATGCTGAAAGTAAGTATTCCAATGGATAGATCTCGAAAAATTAGGCTGTTTTAAAAAAAACGGCTCTGAAAAAGGCTTCCGATGAAGAAGTTATGGCTTTTTGAAAAAAAAATTGTTGAAGTTGCCGGCAAAGTGCGCGAATGTGCGGGAATGAAAAAAAACGCCCCCACAAAATGGAGATTTGAACCCAAGACCTCTACTCTCTTAAAAGAACTTTGAACCAATTGATCTATACAAAAATTTGAGAGAGAGAGAGGGGGGGGGCCTTTGGTTTGCGTGCTTGCCTTGAGAAACCTCTTTTTCCCTACAAAACACAAAACACAAAACCCAACACGGACATGCAAAGAAAAACGAACCTTATGGCTCGAAGTTAGCTTTACCCAAAAAACTAAATATTTAAAAAAAATTTAGCTTTAGCCGAAAAACTAAATATTTTTCTCAATGTTTCTGATTTTCCGAGATCACACTAAGGTGCAGGGAAAAGAGCATACGCATGAGAAAAAAATCCTTCCTTTCTGTTTCTGATTTGCCCAGATCGCACAGAGTCGAAGGGCAAAGAGCATACGCAGAAATGAAAGGTATAGATCCGGTTAAAAAAAAACTAAATAAACCGAAACCGAAATAAGCAGAGAGGAGAAAATAACAGTAAACTACAAATAAAGAGTGTATACCTTCAGATCTTAAAAATTACGCAGATAGGGCTACCGGAAACCTTTTCGCGTGAAACGAAAGGGGTTCCTCACTGGAACAGATGCTCCAAACACAACAGAGCAGTTCTCTCGGCCCGAAAGCAGTCAGAAACAATAGATCTAGGAAACGACAGCCGCATGCAGTTCTACCGGCTTCAGATTTGGATCACCAACCGACGCGGCCCTCAAATAGCTCTGATACCATGTAGGAATTTACAGGGTAAGTTTCTCAGACAGAACACCAAAAGGACACCGCTCAGAAACAGATCACAGATCAATACACCAGTATTTTGACGTGGTTAAAACCCTCAGAGAGGGAAACAGTCCACGGCCTGCGCCAACGTGGCTACTACAAGCAATTTATTAATAAAAGAATGAAAATTTACAAAAACTTCTCTCATGCACGGTTAACCTACAAATGACCCTCCATGCGCTTTAAATAGAATTCATGGACCAATCGGGTGTCAAGCCACGGATAAGTGTCGGTAATACCGAGGAGAGAATGAACCGTCGGATCACTAAATATCGTGACCGTCGGATTGTAAGTTACAAAATGTACAACGGTAAAGAAACACACTTTACCTAACTCTATACCTAACTCTATACTAGACCAAGTTGAACTTAACTATTCCTATGTGTCGAAATATCCTAACATGTTTAATGCCATTTGATATAGGCTTTTGAAATTAATCGAAGATGTTGATATGGTATAGAGTTAATGATAATTTTCTTGCCAAGTTTCTATACTAAATTATGGATCTACTTCATGAAGTTCAATGTCATGATGGTGACGGTGATATATTTAAACATTAATATTTATACACATGGTAGTCTCACTCACTCACATCTATTACAAATGAATCTAATTTTCTTGTAGTTCATTGGTTGAAGTCCATTATTGTCAACATAGCTAAGGCAAATACAATTTATTAGAGCTTTGAGATATCCATGTTTACATAGATTATAGCATAACATGTCTATGTACAATTTTTCTCTTAGAAATGTACAATTGTGCTTCCTATGATGCAAATTACCTCTCTTTGTTTTCTCTTATTTTCTTCTAATTTATAAGGTACCCCTACTATAGCAACTATAATCTTCTAAGAGAGGTTAACACCTCCTCTCTGTGGTGGAATAATTAGAGCTTGCTTAATGCCCTAGAGATTAAAGAAACTTTAACACTTAGATCCAAAGAGATACTAATTGAGATGTGTTATTTATACCCATATGCAACAAAAACAAATCAAGTCAACTTAAATGTATGAAATGATATAAAAAAAGACAATGACATGCTATGTCTCTTCTAAAATTTTATCATTCCTTATTATTATACTCGTTTAATTATATTATAGTTATTTTCTCATCAATGTTTTTTTAAATATCAAATTATTCTCTAGAATGATCAAATAATAGATAAACATAGTAACAATAATTTTTTTATAAAATTAAAAATCAGTTTTGCAACAACAAGCTCACTTTGCCTTGACCGTCTACATAAATTAATGACAAATCACCCTACTACATTTATATCATCATCAATAAATAAATAAAATTCAAAAGTATTGTCATAACATCATCACAACATACAACATTCTCCGATACATTTATATCATCACCAATAAATAAATACAATTCTGAACTATTCTCGTAACAACATTACAACAAATAACCTTCTCCAATACTTAAAAATTTAAAAATCTTTATGATAATTATAAATTTTTTTTTTTTCCTTCTCATCTTAAATCCACACAAATATTCTATAAAAAAAAATAATTTTCAAAATTTAAATGAGATTGAACTAATTTATCAACCCGATGCATAGCATTCATGCTCATGAACAGTGATAAATAGTTTAACTATAGCAATAGTAATGAACAGTCTTCAATATCCTCTCGTTCTCATGACTATATTCTGGTGATGGTATGAATGACTACCTAAGGGATTTCAAATGCTTTCTATGAGTTCTTAAGTTTCCTCATCTTTTCATTCTATTCTAGATTTTGGTGCAAGCTTAATAAGCTATGAGAGTTATGAAAATTAAATGTATTATAGTGTAGTTTTGTATATTGAGGCCTAGATGCACTTGTACGGAGTAAAAAAATTAAGTAATATGAAATAATAATCTCTCTATATTGAGGCCTAAATTCACGTGTACCCGGCAAAAACGTTAACTAACCTGAAAGAATAAAATAAGAGTGTTTAATGTCTAATTTACAACATCAGAAATACTTTATTCTAGGCCTTTCATGTTCATGTACAATAAACTTCACAAGTACTTCATAATCAGCTTACTTCAAAATCAATAAAATAAACATGATGAAAATTTATACTGAATATTAAAATACTAGGTTTAACAAAACAGTATTTGGCCTCCTCTTTAAACATACATAAAAAAAATTGGTAAACCGAAAAACTATAAAATGCTAAATCGAAAAACTATGACCATAACCACATTTGAAATCAGTATTGCGCAATGTAAGTAGATTATTAGGGAATGCCCTAGGGTGCAAATCCCATATTTACACGAACGTATCCGCGTTTACTACGCCTTGTCAAACTTAAAAAACCAAAAGTACCAAAATTTCTATGGAAACTGGTTAATCCCGTTGCGTTAATTATGAAAAGCTCAAAAAAACATTTAAAAAGAGGGAGACATTGAGGCTATATTCGACTGAAAGTCATTCCTGCATAGAGGGCACTCAAGTTTAGAGTAAAACCACCGAAAAATGCAGTTTCGATGAAATAGGTGATTGCAAGGCAACCGTTTTGCATCGCCTCCTGTGGATAGCATATCATGACAAATAGCACAAATATCATCTCCTGTGCCAACAGATTGGACTGGAATGACAACTGTTGGGGAAGAGTCAACAACTGCCAGAGCAGCAGCATAAGGATAACTCCCATGGAGAGCAATGTATCGCGCTCGCAAATCAGGATGAAGATCAAAACGTTCACCCCTCATTTCTATAGAATTAGCGGCATTACTATTTCCTTCCAAGAGTTGCAGTAACTTATGACCATCTTCAAAACTCCCACTCCATGCAACTTGCTGGCTCCACACATTTCCGTCTTCCCGACTCCAATCTACGATAGTTCGTAGCAAAACAATATTGACGTTTTCAGCCATTGTTTGGCCGCTGTAGTTGCCAAGATGCCATTCATTGTTGGGTTTCTGTCCAATGTCATCTAATTGACGTACACACACATTATCCCAAATGTTCTCCAATTCCCACCCATATCCGTTCCGTCTGCCAATCCATCTAAACACTACGCTTGAGATCAAGTGCTGCTGAACAATACCTTCACTTTCACTGGATGCCGATTCTTCATGTGAAAGGCCATCAGTTGCAGTTGTTCCAGTGGAAGGTACACATCTCCCCAAAAACATCCCTCTATTTAACTCTTTATCTACGTGTCTATAAGCCCGCTGAAATATTTCTTGCGCACAAATTTTTTTTTGAGTGTCGCTTCTAATCTGTGATTCCGCCATCTCGTCACTTACTGACTTTTTATTTACGATATTCAGTATATGTTGAGGAGTTCCCGCGATCACAACACATTAATCCGAAGACCTACGATATTGACCCGTTAGGCTTTATATTTCAATTTAGACGAGGTAATATAGCTACCTTTGTGTTATTGGTCCCACGCCGACCAAAGAAGGCTGGCTTATATTTCAATTATATTTCGGTCTCAAAAGATAATTCGTTCATAGGCGGTCACTTTTCCTAATCTCAGCTTGTTTCAATCTTTTGAGTGGTCTACTTAGTGGTAAGTCAAAATAAGTCACACATTTCTTATATAGGGAGGAATAGAGGAGGAAACCACAATAAATTTGAGTAAAGTTATATGATTAAATGGATTCAAAATACTCAAAAATAGATGTGTTAATCTTACTTGATACAAACATTATTGACACTTAGTAAATTTAGGTTATATGTGAACTCCTCAAAGCTAAAATGTAACTTAATGTGGAAATAATTATCTCTCACTATCTCATAGGAATGAATAAATAGTGTTTTGTTATTAGAGAAGGATACATAAGTTACTTAATAAATTGTTGTTGTGAGCTTGCCATAGTGACCACTAGAGCATGGTTCATAAATGTGGTCCACAACTTCCTAGGGTAACATATTATTAATTCACCCTCACTTTGCCTCCACTTCATGTGCCTAAGTGTTGGTTTAATATTGACTTAATCAATTTTCTTCTTCTTTAACAATGTGCAATACACCTATAATATGCAACATCATCTCTACATATACAAGAGATATATAGGGGGAGAAACACTTGGCTTAACACGTGCAAAGCATCAACATATAATAGAAAATATAATTTACAGAAACAAGTTCAAGCACTTGGCTAAACACAATTAATCCACTTGCATCCACACACAACATAGCTTACAACCTCAACTAGTGTGATGCCTCATTTGCACCTCATTGCAACACTCCTTGCAGTTCAATTCTCAAGCACCCCTATTAGATTCGATGACCAAATGGGAACCTATGTATGGAACTAGTACTCGTTTCCAAACACTAAGTTTCTCTACGGTCGAAACACCACATTTGTCCCAATCACTAAAATTCTTGACCAATCGGCCAAGCTCCAAAGTTCTATCTAATTATGCGACCAATATTACAAAATTTTGAATCTTGAAACCAAAATCAACAATATATGGGTGAGCAAAAACCAAATTTCATTTTAGACCTATACACCTAATATTGAGCAAGAAAACACCATATTTTGGGAAAGAAAAGGCCAAATTTTGTTTAAGATCCAAACATCAAATTTCAACAATGTGAAAACCAAATTTCGGGGAAGAAAGCACCAAAATAGGTTGTTTTATATGTGCCCTTTGTAGACCTACCGAAGTCGCCCAAGTAAAATCAACTCAGTGCGCAAATGAACTAAACCAATGTTTTCCATGTTTATGTATGTCTGTGCCTACTCATTCTATAAGCTTCATGTTCTCCCGTTCGCAGAGTCTTTTCCCACTCACCATGTATGTTATATATACATGCAAACTAGTCACGTGCCTTATGTGATTGATGAAATGTTCCAAACCACCTCATCTCACGACGATGTTCATTTATGTGCACCCAACATTTTTCCTTTACTCCACACACATATGCCCCTTGGCGACATAGCTTACTTCATCAACCAACTTACCTAGATGAGACCCCCTTAGTGCACTTTTACTCATGCACTAGCACACAAATAGAAAAAACATCATGTCAGATTATGTGATATAAGCATTATATTTTGTTTCAGATTATGTGATATAAGCATTATATTTTGTGTCACAATGATGTTTCCCACTGTACATGTTCACGTACTTGTGCGCCCAACCTCATGGACTTGACATCCTCTCCCACTCAGAGAAATTTTCATCCTTAGAAAAGCTATAATCAGCAACCCTCTACTCAAAATGTCACGAACCGAAGCATTCATGCAAAAATCCATCTCCAAGTCTCCATGAGAATACCAAAGGTCTCAAGCCTACTCTATCAACACAACATTCAACAAGCATTCTCACTATCCAAAGCTATGATGTGAGGACTATTGCCTCCTACTCTAGCCATAATGCCTCAAGTTGATACTACCATCATGATAATCATTAAGATATTTAAGAGTTTATCTACCTATGAATTTTTCTGCCATACTCCAACATAAATATATCATACCTTTTCACATTGATATCCCCAAAGTTTTGTACTAGTTGGGTATATAATTTAACGATCACACACATCCCATCAAAATGTAGATCCTCATTCCATCACCAATCATTTTTTTGGCATTCTTATCGCTTCCTCATCGAAAATAACTGCAACAGAAATATAAATGATGTCCATACAGACTACCCCATACCCAAGTAGATGAAGGTATCAACATGAAAATAAATATTCAAATAAATCATCTAGTCCTTTCGTTATCCCTCAATTCTTGCAACCTCACCTCAAGGTTCTCTATCAAGTCTAATTTGAATCCACTACTCCTATGGTCAATCAAATCACTCCATCCCTCATCTCGTTCAAAATGAAAACTCCTGTGACATCTCTATGATGGAGTTAGTGTCCCCATTTTCCTTGATTAGTCATCCACCTTATTATATAGAATTTACAACTGCTAGCTGAAGTATCTTTCTTAAACCTAGTGGATTGGTTTCGAACAAGAGAAAGAAAGGAATATAAAGTTTCCCTTAGAGAAATTGAAAAATTGAAAGAGGATTAATTCAAATTCGTTAAAATGTTTTCTCTCCTCTCATTTTGTAATATCCAATCATAGCTCCAATTGATATAATTAGAACGTGCACATAAAATCAACATAAGCTAAAAATCTACAACATCTACGTAGCATTATCCAATCACTCTAATTAATGGATCAGAAAGGCATTGAACTATATGAATGTAAGCATAACATAACACATATATAAAAACAATGTACTTTATATATAAATATGAATAGGAGAGAGTTTACAACCAAGAAGTGTTTTACTTTATGACAACCTCAGATCAAGAAGAACCAGTCAAGATCATTATTTTTTATAGTACATTTACATCATGATATCTTTTTCTGAGGGAGGCATACCCATGCTTAGCATATAAGGTAAAAATACATATATAATGATGTAGAAATCACGTCCACTGATGAAAAAGTGTGGAACAATGATTAGATGACTATTTTTATGACCATATCTATCACGCTTTTTAATCTTGTATTAATGCTAAAATCGCAACCGAGATGGATGAAGCTAGATATGGGGTATTCTATCTCATTCCCTCGATTTTCCATTGTATGAGTATAACCATGCAAAAAAATGATCGGAAGTCGAACATGGTTGACACTACATGATTATCAGCCAACCATGTAATCCATTAACAAACATGAGAAAACTCATGTTTTGTGTTAATGGCTCCCAATGTACTATAGTACAATGTGTATGGTGTGAATGAATGAGTTGAATTTGATCACGAAACATAATATTTCGGTCAAAAACCAATGATAAAAACATGACACCGAGAACGAGGAAACTTGCCATTGATGTATGCAAGTCCTAAGGTAACAAAGGGATAGTTTGTAAGTCGACTTAATAGATTATGAGCTTATGTCGACATGAAGCGACCCATCACAAGAGGGCCTTGATGTATCCCCCACCAACGACATAAATTGGGCATCATGATTTGAGATAAAATGATATTGATATGGAGGTGGTTCAAGAATGACAAACTTGGAATAAAAAATTATGAGTAACATAGCAAATATCAACTGAATGGCTTCTCTTGAAAATATTGGTGAAATTCAATGGAGATGGAATCATTGACCTAAACCCAAAAGCCAAGGGTTTGACATTATATGATGAATAAAAACACAAGCAGATTTTCCAAAAGAAACGCCACGAAGATGAAGTGGAAGAGTGTCAAGTTCGAGGACAAATTGTTGCTATTAATTGGTAGAGTACCTTGTTTTCCCAATTTTCCCAACCATTTCTGGTCAGTACCTCTTTATATTTCAACAAGCTTGAGAATGATAACATATTCTTGATTTGCAAGTTCATCATTTGGATGAATCCCTCTGATTATTTTTAACAAACCTTGAGAACGAGTGGCTTACTCCTATGATGATTGAAAATTCCATCATTATTTGATGCTTTCACGAGCTTAGTGAAGGTCTAACTACACTAAAAGAAAAAAAGTTCATTGGTTAGGGTCATGCTTATGACGAACCTTTAAGGTGCATCATCAATGTCGTATTTCATGATTTTCTTTAAAAAAGCATTGTTGTAAGTATATATAGTGATGGTCCTTTACGGTTTGTCACCAAAGCCATTTTCAATGACACTTTTGGTGATGATTGTTAAAGACATGTCGCTAATTCTATCTTTTGTGACACTTTTGGTGAGGGTCGTTAAAATCCCATCACTAATTCTCTCTTTGGTGACACTTCTAGCGATGATATTTCATTGACCATCACCAATGATCTTTTTGGTTACTTTTGGTAACACTGAATAAATTTTCATCATCATTTATCATTACAATGAGTTTTTTATGGTGCTTCATGCCTATGATAGACCTTTAAGCTCCATCATCAATGTCACATATGGGGAAGGTATTTAAAAAACCGTTGTTGTAAGTGTATATAGTGATTGTCCTTTAAGATTTGTCACCAAAACTAATTTCAATGACACTTTTGGTGAGGGTCGTTAATTCCCCATCACTAATTCTCTCTTTGGGGACACATCGAGTGAGTATCTTTTATTTACCATCACCAATGCTCTTTTTGGTTGCTTTTGGTGACTGTCAAAAAATGTTCATCATCATTGGTTATTCCAATGTTTTTGATGATGCTATGTACATGTTACTATATTTTTTGTCAAAATATAATTATTTAAAACCATTGTTGTGGAGTCTCTTTCATTATGTGTCGAAAGTCATAGTGGTTATAACAGACAATCAATTTGTTAAGAAGTAATTAGTGTGTGTCATTTCCCTCAAGTCATAAGAATATAGTATTCCTATGTGTCAACACATGATTAATTTCTATTAGGTTTATCATCTAGCAAATTTCCTTTAAATAAAGTTCCACTAGTGTGTGTAGGAACTATATTATTTAATATATAATCAAGCTTTGTCAATTCTATTAATGAGAGAGACATTGCAGTCCTCAAAACCCATGGCACAGCTTAACATGCTTTGGAACAATTCACTAACATTCCTTGGCACCTCACATGTCTTCGAACATCTTTGTACCTAGAACTTCTTGCCATGAGTTGGATGTCAAACCACATGTTGGCATGCCATAGCATAACATAACACTCCCCTATCATGTGTTGGCATTTTTTGTAGTCCCTAGCATGCCCTGAAACTCCTTGGCATAATGCTGCATTGAATAAATTAGAACTTCACACACACTGGCACTTCGCATGTATTGGAACATATTATAGTGTGGCTAGCATGCCCCTAACAGATAAAGTCTCAACTTATTAACCCTCTTATGTGTTCATTTACTTTCATTTTAGATTTTTTATTTCTTTTGTTGCCTTGAAACTCCTTGATGCATATTGCCATACCCTGGCACCCTACACATCCTAGCATTTCATAGCACCTCAAATGCTTTGGCACTATTTGGCACATGTTAAGACACCCTCGAACTACCTAGCACACTCCAGTACTTCTTGAAATTCCCTCATATACCCTGGCATTCCTTACCCGTTATTAGCATACCTTGTCACTCCCTCCTTGGCATGACAACTAACACTAATTGACACTCCCCAACACACCCTCAGATTCATTCACTTCCATGCATTTTGACCTACTGCTCCCTTGTGTTGTCCTAGTACTCCTAGTCACTCCTCACCATGCATTGGCACTCTCTAGCACACCTGAACACTCATAAGTAAAGAATGAAACTTGTAACCAATGTTACCATACTCGGAATAAAGAATAAATTAGTGCGACAAATGAGATAAGAGTTTTAGTCAGATTGGGGAGATATTAGAAAATAATTGGGAAAAAATTGGAAAAGAATTAGTGAATTCAATAAATAAAAATATGCGCATATATTGATTTAAAAAAAAAAACATTTTTCAATGATATTTAGTAAATCCATGTCCAAACAATTGGTATATCAATATATGTCCAAAATATCATGAATGAATAAGTATCTCATATATGTTATGATTCCAAACATGATCCAAAGTACTGAGTCATGACTCCTCACTAGTGACTACGTAGAACTAGAAGCAATTGCTTCTAAAAGTTTACCAACAAATGTATACTAATTAGAAAAAATAAGTAACTAAGAGTCTAAGACTCTTAAGAGTGAGAAATAGAAGTGATTCCACCCACTCCTCCGCTTGCTTGAATCTCAAAGTTCTTCATGTCATGTACGCTTAAAAGAAGAGCCTCCTCTAATTGGACCCAATGTGCTACATTTGTAGTTTGCAAATCTATCTCTTCAAGGTGTATTGGTGAATGGGTCAAACCTATCATTATCATGAGACATTGAAATGTGAATTTAAGTTTGACTTTGAACTTTAAAGTTTAAAATTTAAATTCCAAATCAGATTATCGAACCTTCAAATTCAAGCTCACACCTAGTATTTTCTTGTTGCGAAGTTGTAGATTGTAATGCAAAAGTACAAGGTCATTTAAGCAATTTTGTGTTAAGCAGTTGTGCTTCTTAGAATGTGTTTTCTCAAACATGCTCCAGTTGCACTCACAACCTGAAGCACTTCATGCTTGGTTCAAGATTCAAATGGAAAATC
Source organism: Pinus taeda (assembly GCA_000404065.3). Lineage (NCBI taxonomy): Eukaryota > Viridiplantae > Streptophyta > Pinopsida > Pinales > Pinaceae > Pinus > Pinus taeda. The sequence goes on along the minus strand of APFE030466729.1, from coordinate 13,846 downwards.
TCTTGAAATCTGGCGTATCACTACAAAAAAATTTCCGCCAAAGATATAGCAAGTGGCAAGGGTTCGTGAGTAGATGTACTAAATACTAAATAGTAAAAACTTAAAAATACAACAAAATTTTATAAAAATTTATCAGACAAAATAAAGTTTAAACAGTTTTAATGAGTTGATAAAGCCTTCAAGCCTCAAAGGGTACCTGGAAACACTTAGATATTTCTCATATAACACTTGTATAGGAAAATAATGTAGGTACTGCTCTATAATCCTATAGTTGGGAAAATACATGAATTTGAAATTATGGATCAAGGAAGCACCTTTCCATAGATGTCATAAGTCCTCTTTGAACGTCCCCATCGTCATTAAATTTTCTCTTATCATAAAAATACTATGGGTTTAAGAAGTACCTAGTAGCATGTAAGGGGGAATGAAATTTCCTATCCCAATGTGCATCAATAATGTCTCAAAGAGGCATATACTTTGCCTCCTCATCCCCATATCTTCTTTTTATGGCCTCCTTTTTGAGATCCATCGCCTCATAAATGTAACCCATAATGAGTTTGTCACCATCAGTCATCCTGAAAGTTCAAGATTTGAAATATAAATTAATATGAAACATTGAAAATAAAAGGAGCTTGAAATGAAATTTAAAACACGAAAAAGTTAAAAGACTTGAAGTACTGAGAACTCTAACAAGGGACTCCATCACAACAATAATCTCTTTGTCATCATTCGAGAAACCCTCATTAGACACAAGTGCAACAAATTCAATTCCTTCAAGTGTCTTTGAATGTTTAGATGCCATCCACTCAGGTCCCAAGGACATCCTGTTCATATTTGTCTTTTTCTCAACAAGAAATCGCAAATATATGAAATTTTTTGCAAATCTAGTCACTAAGGGTCGAACAATTTCTTTACCTTCAGTGTATTTTCTCATGGTGTTTAGGACAATAATGTGGTTGTATAGGTATTTGGTTATGGATTTTTCCTTCCCCACAACCATATGTATCCAATGAAGCTTACCAACATCCTCAAGCACTAAATATATAGAATGGGAAACCCAATAGGTCCAAAAGATAGTGGGGTACCTAATCTTAGAAAGTCTACCAGCAACCATATAATTAGCTGCATTTTCGATGATAGTTTGTACAACATGTTCTTCTCCCACTTCTTGAATTACTTCCTCCATCATTTTACAAATAAGTTGGCAGTCTTAACCTTGTCTGAGGCATCCACTAATCAGAGAAACATTGTACCTACTCGACAAGATATAAGGAGATTTATTAAAGTTCTATTCCTTTGATCTCTCCCTCCATCACTCATGATCATGCACCCTGTTTCTACCCTTGATGAATGAAACTCAGATAGCACAACCATGGCATCTTCAACACCTCCTAATAAAAGATTTGTCCTAATGCTTTCTAATGAAGGAGCTTTGAACCCTATACCTGCAACAACAACAACAACATCAATCATAGCTTGCCAATAAGGACTTATGGCATAGTGGAAAGGTTTGTTAGAATAGTACAAAAATTTAGCAATGGCCTTCCTTGCCTGACTATGGATATTTTTTTTCCAACCAGTGTTATCCAAGGTAGGTTGGGAACATGGTTTTGTGTGGGGAGAAAAAAAGGTGTTTATGTTTCCACCTCCAATGTTGAATGCATGAGGATTCATTTGGCCTTGAGTTTGACTTGGACTTGGAAGAATTTCTGGGAAACTTGGGAACTGCATTGAGGATTCAATAGAGGGAAATGACAATGGGTTAGTGGAAGAAAAATTGTCAACTCTAGGTGTTATCAGGAAAACTAGTGTCCATTCAGAGCTGCTAGACCCACTAAGACGGGTATCTATCTTAGAAAAAACTAAACTAAAGTCACTTGTGTTTTCCTTTATGGGAAATAGATCAGAGAGAAGCAGAGAGTACCAACCTTAGTCTTTCGCTTGGTTCTTTTCTTGTTTCCTCTCCCCTTCGACAAATCTTCGCCACTCCTTCCTCACTTGTCCCACTTCAAAGAACACCTATAGAGTCAAAGCAACATAATACCATCAAAGCGTAGAGATCTATAATCATAAATAATATAGTATTAGATATATATTAACCATACAAATGCATATATCAATACAACATTCAGAGATATAGAAGAATATGGAGGAAAACTCAAATAGCTTTATTGATAGATGTAGTAGAAGAGAGGATTACAGCCCATTGATCTGACATAGTTCCATCCTCCCAGCATGAAAGTCCACTTCGCCTCATCAAAAGCTAGATCACCCAACACTATGATGTTCCACCGGGAAACAAATAGCACTTCCTTAGAAGATACAAAATTCCAGCTTCTGTATCTCTAGGGTGGGGGGTCCATATTTAGATGTTTGCAGGTGGGTGAGTCAGCTTCTGAGATTTTGATTAGTGTCATCTTTCTGATAGTTCATGGTTCGATTTCATGATCTCTTACTCATCCCTAAGTGAATTCAGAGAGGCAAGTGTCAAATGGGCAGTTTCTAGAAGATTCTACGGGTTTCCACTTAGCCAAGCACCTCTACCATTTGTTTGCTCTCACTCATCGAACACTATAGAAGGGATTTTCAGCATGCATCACACTTTTTGCATGTGGAAGGTGAGATGCATTGCACCCTTAGCACTAAGCAGTTTGTATGGTCCTGTTTTGACAAGTTCTAAGTAGTTTTTCAGGGAGAACTTCTCGGAGATGATGTAATCAGCTGACCTTGCTCCTTTACGGTATGTAACAACACTTTTAGGGGCTTAGAAGCCATTTTTTATGGAAATATGAGATTGGGGTTTTAGTTCCCAAATATGTCTATAATAGTTGCCCCCTAAAGCATGATGTCGTAAATATTCTGATGTCAGGTGAAATGCTTTATCATGAGGATCTGAGGTTTTTCGAACTAAAAGGTGACCTGTAATAAGATACAATACAATACATTATCTTCATAATATTTTCATGATCTAGCTGAGGCAGGCATTCCCATGCCTAGCTTTATAAATTCATTTTCATGTACATATGAGAGAATCTCCTATGTGACAAGCTGATGATTCTAGTAGAGCCATCATTGTTCGGCTTGGATGATTATCTGTTCAGCTATCATGTACATTTGATTTCTTTATTTTCCTAAATATATCGCAGCCCGGATGGATGAAACAAGATCCAGGGTCTTCAAACTCATTCAATCTTCGCCCGAAGTACAAGTCGATCCATGTCGAAATATGTTTTGAAGTCAAACATGGAAGGACATCGCGTGATTACTAGCCAATGATGTAAGTTGTTAATAGGTGTGAGAGGAATCATCGATAATGATAATGACCCTCAAGGTACTGCAGTACAATTCATGTGGTGTGAATATGGGACTTGACGTCGAACACCACGCAAAATATCTCGGTTGAAGGTTATTGATATAAACCTATTGCCAGAAGTGAGAAACTTGCCATTGAGGCATGCAAGCTTCAAAGTACTAAAAACGTTGTTCCTAAGTCAACTTCTTGGATAATGAGCTGATGTCGAAAAGAAGTGACCCATCGTAGGAGTGCCTTAATGAATCCCACACCTAAGACATAAAATAGAGAAAATGATTTTGTGCAGGTGAAAATAATCGGATGATATAAGGTTCAGGGTGGTTGTCATGAAAGAATGAAGCATGAAGGTATTACAGTGGATGAGACAAAAGCTGGGTTGGTGAATTCTCTGAGTGACTTCTCTTGAACATATCAACCACACTAAAATGGATTGGTAGCGTTAACCCCTGAAATGGATGGTAAGGAGGACCAATGGTGATATGACTCGTGAATGGAGTAACCCAACCCGACTCAATCATGGTGATGGAGTGAAAGTGTCATCTTCAAGAGCGATATGCTACCAATAAGTTTCTTCAATTTTTCTTCCTAATTTTTCCCCAGTCATTTCTAACCAGTAACACTATATTTTTGTCAATCTTGTGGAGGATAACATATGCTTGTTGCATAAATTTCCCTTCAGCCAAACCCGTTGCTATGTTTTAACAAGTCTAGCAAGAATGAAACTCGGCCTTATCTGCATGGACAAGTTCGTCACTATTATTTTAACGATTTTAACAGCAAAGAAAACTGAGTCATTTTCAATTTTAGAGAGTTTGAAAAGAGACGGAGAGGAAAATCCAGTAATCGTTTTTCGTAATATAATCCCTTAAGTCAAAAAAAGTATAAAATATTATGAAAGGGATGACTTTTCGATAGTTTTAATGAGCCGAACAACACAACTGCTCAATCTTTTTGTGCAATGGTCCCTCAGGTCCAAAAATATTAAAATCTAGAGGAGGGATGGCACTTCTAATCAATTTAACGCGCCGGAGAGGCCAATTGCTCAATAGTATTTTCATATTTTATGAGTCAGATGAAAAGATATTAAAGGAGACTCATTTTAATGGAATATCTGCATCATATTGTATCTCATGAAGGACTTAATGTAGACCCTAGGAAAATTAAAGCAATCAAGGAATGGAAAATTCCCACATCCATAAAGCATCTGTGAGGATTTCTTAGGTTGAAAAGGTATTATCTAAATTTTGTTAATAATTATGGGATAACAGTAGCACCTCTAACAACATTATTGAGGAGAGATGCATTTTCATGGACTCCAGAAGCAACAAGGCCTTCAAACATCTTAAAGAGGCAATGTGCCAAGCACCGGTCTTAGCAACAAAAGTGGGTGACAAAGATGTTGGGTTATGACTTTGAAATCATCTACCAAAAAGGGAAGCAAAATCTGGTGGCAGATGCACTCTCAAGAAAGGTTGAGGATGTGGAAGCATTATGGTGTGTCGTTTCTATTATCCAAGTAGATTGGATAAATGAAGCAAGGGACGAATGTAAGAATGATGAAGAAGTGTCGGCACTTATCCGAATGTTACAACAAGATTCTAGTACATCTGATACATTTAGCTGGAAAAATGATTCATTATGGTACAAAGATCGCTTATACCTCTGTAAGAATTCCCAACTCAAGCAAAAGATTGTTATTGAATTGCGCACTTCTCCCTTAGGAGGGGACTTAGGATTTTTAAAAACTTACCACAGGGTCAAGAAAGATTTTTTTTGGGATGGCCTTAAATTGGATATTCAAAAGTTTGTGGCAGAATTTTTGGTTTGCCAACAAAAGAAAGTTGAAATAACTAAGACCCCGGGTCTATTACAACCTTTATCCATTCCAAGCCAACATTGGGATGAGGTTTCAATGGATTTTATCATATGTTTACCCAAGTCCGAGGAAAAAAGTGTCATCATGGTGGTATTTGACAAAATTGCCAAGTACGCACACTTTTGTGCATTATCACATCCATTTAAACCCAGTATAGTTTCTACTGCATTTATGGAAACAATTCAAAAGCTACAAGGAAAACCAAGGATTATTGTAAGTGAGAGAGATCCCATTTTCACTCGAAATTTTTGGACAGAATTATTTTCTTGTCTTCGTAGTCAGTTAGCTCATAGCTCATCTTATCATCCTTAATCTAATGGACAAACTGAGATAGTAAACAAATGCTTGGAAGGATATCTTCATTGCTTTGTATCTAATAAATAGATACAATGGGTCAAATGGTTGCCTCTGGCTGAATGGTGGTATAACACTTCCTTGCATATAGAAACAAAAATCACCCCATTTATGGAACTTTATGGATATCAACGACCATCCATCATATCATATTTGAAAGAAAATTCTAAGGTTTAAGTAGTGGAAGATTTCATCGGGCATCAACAACAAGTCCTCCAACTCTTAAATGATAACCTCGTGTTAGCGCATCATAGAATGAAACAACAGGAAAATCAGCATTGCAGTGAAATAGGTTTTGATAGAGGTGTTTGTGTATTCCTACGCCTAAAACCATATAAACAAATGTCCCTTGAGCAAGCTAAGAAGGATAATAAATTATCACCAAATTATTATGGTCCGTACAAGGTGTTGCGAAAGATTGGTACTATGGCATACAAATTGGAGCTTCCTATTGCTTGTCGAGTGCACCCAGTTTTCCATGTTTCATGTTTAAAGAAGGTTATAGGCGACAAGCCCCCAGTTCAAACAACATTTCCAGAACTTGACGAGGAACGAAAAATTATATTGGAACCAGAAGCAGTCACAAAAGCAAGAACTTTTCTTCTTCTTAGTAAAGACTAATACTATTAAGAGGATGTATGTAAAATATGAAGTTACAACCAGGAGAAGCAAGAAAACGGATAGCCGGAAAGGATACACTATCCACCTTGGCCCCTAAGAGAAAACAAGAAGAGAGCAGTGCTAAACAAGAAGTAACAGGAAGAACAAAGTAACAAGAGCAGAACAAAGGATTCTACCCAACATGGGTAGAACCAACTGTGACCCAACCAAGATGACTCTACTGAGCTAGCATGATTTGCGAATTGAGCTGGGCTAACAGAGAGGTCTCCTTGTCTGAATCTGAGGGAGAGGACTCATGAGTTCTTTTCTGCGAGTTTGGTGGGACAGTATAATCCTCAAGACCAATAGAGGGTGGACCCTGTGCTTGCTTTGTGTCCATTCCTTCTGCATCCCCTTCCTGTTCATTCGAGCTAGAATCAGAATCATCCATGGGGGGAGGATCATGAGGTTTCCAGCTTTTGGATTTTGGCTTAGGATTGGCTTTCTTCTTTTGGGTAGGCATCGACGGACAAGAGCTCAGAAGGTGCTCTGTGTGATGGCAATTTCGGCAGCGAAAGGTTGTGTTCTCGTAATCCAGGTTCTAAGTCCAATGGAAGTCTCCAATTTTGAGATTAGTCTAATCAGGTATATCTTTGCTCATGTCTATTACATCACAGATTCTGGCGAAGGTGTATCTGCCTTTTTCCCCTCTAGAGGTGTCTGTGGTTGGAAAGCGGCCTAGAGTATTGCCGATCCCTTGGAATATAGCAAAGTGCCATAGATGTGCCAGGAGATTAGGAAGTCTGACCCAAATGGGGATCTTGGTGAATATTTTTGTAGAGGGATCGAAATCTGGGAACCAAGGGGTGAGGAATAAACCTGCTGAGCACCAGAACCATGGGCCTTCACTTAATGCTTTTTGGTAGTCCTCACTGAGAGAAAACACTACAATGAAGAAACCCTTTAAGCAGAGGAGAACCTTGCAATTGTTGGTCTAGTTAGAGTGAATCCATTGGTAGGGATCTTCTGTGCATGGCCATAGCCCATTGAACCTACAAATAATGGCATGCTCTGCATACTTTTGGATTTTATCATCCAATGTTGGATGCATTATTTAAATGGAAGGGGTTTCCTCCAGTTTGTCCACCAAAAAAGGTTTCGAAGCCTGAGCTGGTGGAGCTATTTTCTTGGGCATCTAAGCATGGACAATGTCTTTGTATGAAAAAGCCACAACTGAAGATGACAATCAAACAACCCCCCCTCTCAAACAAATGGTAAAAATGATGGAGGCATTTCTATTAATGTTGTAAAAAGAAAGGGGATAAAGATCCTCAAGTTGTTTACCTTCGTGGACGAGTCGTTGAAATGAAAAGGGAATCCCTAGCCGAAATTCTAGGATTTTCTTGAGGTCCTACACTAGATCTGAACACCCATTATAGCAAAGTTTTGCTAGAAAGGAGCATGATCTGGATCTGGAACGAGGCAGAGTGATCAGACTTTTGCTTTCCTTTGTAAAACTGAGACGAGAGGAAGCTGGTGATTTGGAAGCTCCTAGATGATTCTTTTCTGATGATGTTTCCCTTGGAGCTAGGGCTTTGCTGACTGGTGAACTCTGTGGTGGCCCTCTGGAACAATGGACTGCTGGGGTGCAGGGGTTGTCTAGAAAAATCACAACGTTTCTCCATGACATATATTGTGTGTGGGTTCCTGGCAATGTCGTGCTAGATCCATAAGCTATTGGGATGCAAGGTTAATTTGGAACCCTCAAAGTTTGATTTGTTGCCTGTGAAAACATCGAAAATCTTGGCAGCCTGTAGAAGTCCCTCAAGGTCGGGCGTCATTCTCATCCCCACTGTGAAGCTGATAACAACTTATAGATGAAAAGTGTGTGCCTCCATATCTGCTGCAGTGCATGCGCAACTTTCTGTGAGCGCATCCCGTGCATGTTTATCTTTTTCTTCACAGGGCTACACGCGATCTTATTCGCTAGGTTTGGCTTCAATGGAGTCGGGGCCCCTCTGAAACTTGCGTCGCCATCTTCTGTAGGGCCGAGCAAAGGCCAGACGGCGACTGAAGGAATGGAGGCGACGACAAAGAGATTAGGGTTCATCATTCTTCTCCCAACACAAAAACAAGAACTTGACAGCTATGAAATCGATCAATTTCGAAGTACCTCATCAAGTGGAAGAACTTATCCGATGACGATTCCACATGGGAGGATGAGAATTTTATACAGAAGCATCTAGAACTACTCAAGGATTTGGGACAACACTTTTTTGAAGGAGAGGGGCATGTTATGTCCCTATAATACTAGTGATTAGCCCATTACTATTGTAGTTGTATCCCTTACTAATATTGTTCTGCCCCTATTGTCCCCATATTGTTATATTGTGCCCCATAGAATCCATCTATTCTTATTTTTGTGCCTTTATATTATTATTATTAGGTCGAGTAGGTTATATTGTGACTCCTTAGACTCGTATATATAGAGAGGAGGTTTTCTCATTTGAATAATCAAGAAATCATTCATTTTTGTAATGTAAAGGAGGTTTCCCCCTCAAAGAGGCTGAGCACTAAGGCATTAATATATCTTTTCTATCCTTTTGTGAGTTGGTTTCATAACAGGCTCCTTGGAGAATCCTAAGAGTGGCGCTATTGTAGAAACAAGAAATAGGTTTATTTTGAGTTCTTCATTAGTGCATTGATAGTATATTGTTTATTCGATACAATACCTTAATAGTGTATGATCAAATTATACTTAAGCCTGTCATAATATTTTGACTTACCCTCTTTTAAAGAGAAACTAGAGTGTGTGTCAAACTTGCACATCACAATTGTATCGTGCAAGGTTTACCTTGGACAAGTTTTGTCGATCTAAGTGTTGGATACCTATACCAATAGGTTTCATATTTCATGATTGGATATCAAAAAAACCAAATATGCTCTGCTTTGATAAATGCAAAGATCCCATATTTTCCTAAGAAGACAATGTCTGCACCAGTTTTGATAAGAACTCAATTTTGATGGGTGGTCCAACAGTCTAATCTGGATCATGCCATGTTTTCAATTTCCATGTTGTAGAATAGAGAATGAAATCTGTGCAAACTGTCTAATCTTGGCAGATCAGTAGCTAGGTAGAGAAACTAAGGTTCCCAACTTCCCAATCTGGGACCTTGGAAGGAATAAGGGTTGCATTAGATAGGGAATGAGAGAAAAAGCCAATGAACAGAAAAAGGCATTCAAAGGGTTTGCAAGTCCAAATGCACCCTCCAAGAAGGAACAAAAAATGCTAGGAGAACTAGTTGGGTAGGTAGATGGGGTTGCTGAAGTGCTGTCTCTTCCAAAATCAGAGTTGCTGAAACATCTACAGCAAGAGCAACACACTGGAGCATGACTAATTCCCTTGTTTTCATCTGTCTTTCACTCATTGCTAACACCCTTTCCCAAGATGCACAGAGCACAGAAAATTTATATCTTTGAAGTATTCTTATGGCTTTAAGAAGCCACATTTCTTGTGCAAAAATCTTTTCATTTTGATCTACTCTTTATTTCAAGTTATTTTCAAAGAAAACTTGGTTGAACCAAGCCCTCATCCATATGTTCCCTCCATGTTAACAACTAACTCTACTACTTAGCTCCCTACACCCCATTACCCCTATTATTATAAACACCATGGTGTATAAACCCCACAATGCATACATATCCCCTCCTTGGCACTATAGCCATAATGTTCTCTCCCTGGAACTTGAATTGACACCTGGTCAAGGTCAAGAACTCATGACTCACCTTTTGCTCCCCCTGAAACCAGTTTCCCTACCCAAAAGTCCCATTTTACCTTGGAAAACCTTGAAAAAGCATTGAAAAAACCTTTAAAAACCCATAAAAATAACTCAGAGGGAGGAAAACATTATAAAATCATCCTTCCCCCGCTTTATCCTAAGGTCGGGGGGTTATTTACCCTTTCATGTTGCATAAAACCTGTTTGACCCCTTTTACCTATAGTTTCCGCCTTCGGAAAAAATTGATGCTCAAACCTTGTATAAAGCCCGAAATTTTCATTTTTCTAAAGGTTGGCCAATTAAAAGACTTTTGCTCAAAAACCATAGAAAACCCCGATAAATGATTTAACCCATGGAGGGGCCCGCCGGTCACTAAACGACAAAGAAATATTGTTTTAAATACCCGCCCGCTGGCCTCTATTGTCCTTGCAGATTGCCCGCCCGATGACCGTCAGATGAAGCCGGATCCAGGTCTACGGCGGATGATCATTTCGGGCAAACCCGACGTCCGCAGGTTAACCGAAGGAGCCGCTACCGTTCGCGCAAGTTGGGCGCCTGACGACCGTTCGATCGCCCGCTTCTAGATCCACGGCCTATATCAATATCGGAAGGCCCTACGTGTCTGACAGATACCTTCCGATATCTGTCAGACTCTTACGTCAGGCGGGCGTCACGCCGAGACACATGTCACTCCTTGATTGCATCGGAGCAGCGCCTGACAATCCGTTCATCGTGCAGGGCCCGTTCCGATATTGCGACACCTGTCCTGCCCACGTCTGCGCCCTGCTGCCGCGCACGTCACTGCCACATCCGCACACCTCATCCCTCATTCGTCCACCTGGCCGCCACCTCATCGCCCCCGTGGACCTGCCGTTGACCGCCACGTCACCCGGTGACGTCATGATGACGTCACCCAACCCGGGCCCTCATGATGACGTCATGCTGACGTCATCCATAAAGCGCGCCAAAAAGGCCAAAAAGCCATATTTTCGCCAATTTTCACCATTTTTTCATATTTTTCGGAAATTTCCTGTTAAGCTCTCTGCATGTAATTTACGACGCCTGCGCCACCAGTCATCCTGCAACCATTTTCAAAGCACCCAGCGCGCAAATCCAGCTACATTCTTCAGTCCCGGCCATTATTTAACAGGTATTTCAGCCTTCTACCCCCGTGAACTGGTTTTTCTTGAGTTTTCTGTAAAAACCACCATAAAAGCCATTGAATACGAAATTTCACCGATAAACCAACTGCACTCTACCCAATTTGACTGTTTTAACACTGAAACTTATCGGTGGAAACCTCAGGGAAACTGCATTTTCTGCTAAAACCTACCCCGTTCGCGCAATCGTGGACTCCTGCATAACTCCCTAAACTGACAAGGGAGGTCTTCCTGCTACTGAAAACCCTTCCCAAAAGGCCCAGCATTGTTATCCTGACTATACACCGACCCTGTCAATCTTGGTTCCCATCAGAATTCACTGTTTAAAGCGGCATCTCAGAGCTTACTTCTATAAAACATGGAGACCCCCGAAATACTCAATGTCACTCCTCTAAATGCTCCTCAGAGGGATCTAGACTGGAAGGATTTGGCAGACCTGGATTACCAGATCTCAGAAGATTCCAGACAAGGATGCACCCCTCATATTCAACTGCTAAATGAGTTCAGGGCTAAATACAGAGATGGAACAGATATCCTAGGCATCTGGGAGTCTGCCCTGCCAACTTTTAAAATGCCTCTAGTCAGACAATTCCCTGACCTCATCTATCTATGTGCCAGTTGTTATGAGCCATCACAGAGAGCTGTAGTCAATCCCAAGGGTGAAGTTGTATTCTATACCACCCCTCAGGCCATCAGGGACATGGTTCAGTTCAAGACTGATAAGAAAATGGTTCCTTTATCCCTGCTGGACTTAATCAACCAAGGGACCAAAACACTTACAGAGGCAGAGATCCTGAGGTTTAATCAACTGTTTGTGAGCAAATCAGACACAGTGCTGCATCCTCCTATCTTTGATGGATACCTAAATCAACTTGGACTAGACCTGGCCCATATGGTGAGCTCAGTTCTGGGATACAAATCAATGGAGTACATAGAGGAAACTGTGCTAGTCATGATGTTAAGGTTTGCCCCTGGGAGGACCCCTATCTGCTATAACTATGCCACATACATCTCGGACAAAATACATGAGCAGTTCCTGCACTTGTCCAGAGAGAGGGTGTTCAGATACACCTCATATATTTATCACCTTATTCTGTATCACCAACATGACAAATTCTCTTTTGAAATCAAGAGAACTGATGCAGCAGGAAATCCAAGATCGGTGGTATATTGGAGCTCAGTATTCCATGGCTATTTCTCCTCACCCTATACATATTGTGAGTTCATAGACCTGTTCATTCATCTGGCCCTATCTCTACTTATGACAGAGCCTCCTCCAAGACTCACTGATGAAATGCAGAGAGTTCTGCAGTTGTCCAGTGCCTACAGCATAGGGGACTGGTATTTTTACCAGCATCACACAGTGATTAGGATATATGGGTGTGAGCTGCGCCCATTCAAGCTACCCAAGTATGTGCCTATGAGGCTCTTTGCCCTGGAGTATTTCAGACAATTCGCCTATACCGATCTGATCCATTTTGCAAACAGGGGCAAGAAGGCACAACTCAAAGTAAAAAACCAGCTTGGTCATTTGATTTTGAACAGAAGAGAAGGATGGAAGGAGGCAGAGAGAATGTTGAATGGCCTTGGCCTAACACAAAGCTTCCTATGGAAACCATATGACCCCAATGGCTTTATATCCAAGAGGAGACTAAAGTACAAACTCTCCAAATATGAGCATCATAACATGCTCCTCATAACAAGACATGCAAACCGGCCAAAATGGCAGAAAAATACATTGGTAGAACCCCTGTCCCAAGAAGAGCTAGTTGACAGGGCTAGGAGACATTTATTAAAAATGGCTTACTTGGAGTGTCCTTCTCAGGTGCCTACCCTACCAAGCTCTCACACAACAGCTCCAGCTTCCTCATCTGCAACACAAGAAGGGGCAGCACAAACTTCAAATCAGGGGCAGGACAAAGGAAAAGGCAAGGTAATGGAAGAGGCAGAGGGCCAGCAGGAGCAGCAGCAACAGGGCCAACAGGGCCAACAAGGCCAACAGGGCCAACAAGGCCAACAGGGCCAGCAGGAGCAAGAGCAGCAAGAAACTGATCATCAGGATCAGGAAACACAAAAGGGAGAAGACCAGGCAGCCACCCAAGATAAGACAACCAGCATGGCGCCTCCTAGGCAAGATTCTAGGATCGACCCTTCAGTCCTCCAAACCCCTCTGAGGGAGGACATCAGCAGAAAAAGGGAGAGGGAGACCCCTCTCACAGAAGTTTCAGAGAAAAGGCAGAGGCTCAATCCATTCTCAGAAGAAGAAATGCAAAGCCTTGAGACCTCTTCCAGCTCATTACAGCAAGAGCAAGATAGGACAGCACTTGGGGAGGTCAGCTCCTCAGGACATGGAAAGAGTGCAGCTGCAAGCATAAAGGACCAGTTTAGGGATGCTAAGAGGAGGAGTGAGCCACTCAAAATCAAGCTCTACAATCATTTGTTGAACATGGCTCCTCCAAACCAACAAAGACTAATGGCTGCCTACGATGTGCAAGAGAGCAAATTGACTATGAGCCATTTTGCCCCTACAGTGCAGCGTCCTCAATCAGCTGCAGATTATATAAGGACAAACCTAGAAGTCCTTGGAAAAGACATCCACCCCATGGACCAGATCGAGCTCCACAAGCAGACGGGTGAGATGGTCTATGCCACCCTGGCAGACAAGACCTTGGTAAATTATAGGCTGCAAAACAGTTTGAATAACACTGCAACTCAGCTTGAGTTGGAAAGGGCATCCTCTCAAGCCAAGGACAACAGAATCAAA
>APFE030466726.1:0-14771 GCA_000404065.3 Pinus taeda | reverse complement strand
AAGTATTATTTTGAAATTTTAAATGACCATTGGTTGTTATCATGATTTTATTATAAATTAAGATTTCATAATTTACACATTAATACTTTTTTAATAACACAAGAATCACTTCAATCAAGTTTGTATGAGAAAGTTATGCCTTTCAAAAATTGACTTATTCGAGAGTGTGTCACGTCAACTACCATTACTTGTAGAAAATGGGTTAGCCATGTGGGAACTATGAACAAGAATCTAAAAAGCTCAAGTTGTAACTCATATTAAAGGTTGATTGGGTCAAATTTAACATCTGGTTGGCTATTAGGTTGTGTTATGACTAGCCACTAAGAGAAAATGGGGTTTCATTCTATTGGAGTGCATTTTGTTCTGAAGATGAGCAGAGTAGTGGAGAATGGATAGAAAGATAGAAAACAAATGGGGTTTATGTGCTAGAGCATCCCACAAACCACATGTCTCACTCATTTATATTTGCATTCATTTCTATTAAGAGAAAAAGAGAGTAGAGCAATCTTAGCCTTCTAAATTTTCTTCCATAAAAATTTCCCAAATCATATCTTACGTTATAATAATTGTAAATCTTAATTATTGCATGTGTGAAAACATCAACTTAATAAATCTTAAAATCTAAAAAAAAAACTCAAATAGTATTAAATTTTTAATCTTATTATTAGTAAAATATGTATGATAATTACAAATAAAAAATAATTATAGGGTTAAGTAAAATATCATTAGTATTTAAATCTCAAAAAAATGTATAAAAACTTCAGTTTTACTATTATGTTAAATATATTAATAAAAGAATGAATATACAGACATTGTAAGCCATCATGTGCCTGATAAGTCATTAAGTATAACTAGGTTATGATTAATATTTTTATTTCATAAAAAAAAATCCATAAAAGTACCATATGATATCACAATTTCCTAAAGCAATCATGTTCAAGGATGATGGTGTTAGTATCATGGTGATTAATACTTATAACTAATATTCTTCTTTTCTAATATTTAATAAAAATTATTATATGGTAGGGCAATTTACATATTTATACAATTTTCTTGATATCATAGTGGGTGATAATTAGGATTAATATTTTTTTTTCTAAAAGTATAATATGATAGGACAATTTCCTTATGCAATCATGTTCATGGATAAGCCTTACAATCATGGTGATTGATAATTACAGCGAATATTTGGTTGGTATATTCATATAAAGTGGAAATGGACGTTGTCCATAGAAGTAGAAGTACTTGATTTATTAAATGGGAAGAATTATTTGATGTTCTTTAATTTATTTTATTTGTATTAGGTAGGTATTTGATTTTTAAAATGTATAATTTGTATGAGGTAATTTTAATATTCGAAAATAAATGGAAAATAGTAGAATAATTATATTTATTATTAATATAATTAAAACATTTGATAATATTATAAAAATATTTAAATTGTAAATTTTTTATATAGTTTAATAATTTTGGTGATTTTAAATAATTATTTTTATTTATAAAATTATAGGTGACTCACTTTCTAGATTAGCATGAATATGGTTGTAATGTCAATATTTTGTTATGTTTATATAAATAGCTTTGACTTATCAATTATATAATTAAAATTCAATTTAAAAAAATAAATAGAATTATTAATTTAAAACAATTTTGATTTGGTTAAATATATAAAAATAAAATAAATAAAATAAATTATAATTATCATTATAATTAATAATTAAAGCAAGCCTATGTTCATCTTAATTCTGGATTTACCAAGTGATCAATCTCTTTAGGTGAAAACCTCATTTAGAGTGAAAAATAATTTGATCCCTAGCGATGCTTGGTAGATCCATAATTAAGATCAATCTAGGTTGGTTTTAAAAAAATGTTTCTTTTTTCTAGAAAAAATATATGAGAAATTTATTCATAGATGAAATTCATCCCATAAAACTTTTGCTACTAGAAGCATTGCTAGTTATGCCAAGAGGCCTTATCTAGCCCAATATGGAAGAGATGTTGTAAGGTTATGTTATGTTATGTAAACATTTTGAATCAGTCAATATAAAATAAAATAAATAAATAAAGAAATAAATTAATAATAAATATTTGACCTCAATCAAATTACATAAAAATCGAACTAAAAAATCAAAAATAAAAAATAAAATAAGGGGTGGTAGGAGAGGGAAGGATTCTCTTAAATCCCAATGGAAATCGGGAAGTAAGGTTTGCTTGGGGATTGGGCCAAAAAATTAGTAACCTTGTAGAAATTTATGGCCTTTGCTTCGGTCTCCAGTTGGCAAAAGAACCAGACATATCTTCCATAGTCATCTTAAGGGAATCCCCTTATCATAATACAATCTCTCCAAATGTAACAATCCAACCTCTCCAAGTGTGCTCTCTTCCAAAGAATAACCTTCTCTCCCTTCTCTTCTAAGGAATTAATGTCATCCTTTAATCATTCTCGCATAAGTCCTATTTTCACATTCTTCATAGGCAGAAGCAGATATTTACGAAAACCTTGGCTATCTACTAGATAGAAAATCCGATGTTAATGGATCTCTAAGCTATAAAGTGATGCCATAGTCTCTTGAAATGATGTTGTAACCCTATCCTTCTTAATATAATTGATCACTTAAACCAAAATACATGTTAGGTCATGGAGAACAATATAGGATATCCTTCCAAGCCCTCAGTGCCTCCTCTCTTGGAGAGAAATCTGACAAACAGCAAGTGGAGTCACACGAAGGTCTTATCATATGAGGTGGAACATTGTGGGAGCATTTAATTAAGGAACATGAAGTAGATCAATTATGGACACCTCTGCTCCTCCTCCATCTTTGTACCAGGCCTAATGGTAAACAAACAAAATAAAATTTGAACTACATGATGGTGTCACCCCTGAAAGCATGGGATCTCTCTGAATTGTGAGTTGCATTCATTAAGGATGATCTCAGGCTTATGTTTATGGAATTGGGTCAAAGTTCAACTTATTGGAATCTTTACGGCCATTACTCTGTCTTATGCATTTAGTCCTTCAATCCAGTTGTCAAGACTCTTTGGCATGAATGTTGGAAGTATACTTTGTCGCCCAACATGTTCAGTGCAAAATCTCAAGTGGACATTCGGGATCAAATGCATGGTTCCTTCGCTTTGGTTTCTTTTCCAATTTTTTTTCCTCAACAGGTATACTTTAAGTTGGTCTATTGTCACCCTCTCTCTATGGTTTTTTTCTTTTGACATTATTCCTCTCTGGGCCTCATTGTTAGTGGGTTCCTCCCTATTCACTATCTCTTATTCGCAGCTCTCGACACAGCCTTAAAATGGAAAACAAAAGTGCTCCCCCTATTCCTTTGACAACTCTGGCCCTTGTAATCACTTCTTGCATCCTCCAATTGATGGGCATGAAGAGAGATCTTCAACAAATTTTTCAATGGTCAGATAGAATTTTCTTCTTGACTGAAGAATTTTAGGGGCATCAATCCAAGATTAACCAGCTAGAAGATCAACTTAATTGTATTTGTTGCCAACTTGCTGATATTTAGTTCCAGAGAAATCTTGAGGAAAATCAAAGCATGGCCAACAGTGCCCTTTGTGGCCCCTCAGACAAGATGTCCATTGATCCTCCTTTGCAAGCTATGTTTGGTGCATATAAATGAACTTTTTTATGCGATCATTTATGTCAAGCCTACAGTCAGTATTTTTTGTATTAGGTATGATAGAAGTAGAAGACTCGATGTAAATTTTGGAACTCCTCTTATATTGCACTATGAATCTCTAGTATCCTATAATGGAATGTAAAATTTCCTGAGTATCCTATAATGGAACGTTTTATCTTTTTCAAAAAAAACATAAAATAAATTAAAATATAATAATAATGTTAAAATTATTATTTCAAATATAATAGGTCTTTATTTTATTTATAAATTTAGTTTTCTTGCCTTGTACTATTTACATTTCACTATTATATTAGTTTTCTTACTTTCGAGACCTTTTGGATCATTACATTGCATTGATAGCATGCATATGTTCTTCAAAAATTACCCAAAAGGAGTTCAAACTTACAACACATATTTCGCAAATGTTTAATTTTTCCCAAAGGGGTTGGGTCCAGATTCCCACCATGCTCCATCGACTTGTCACGACCTGTATTTTCTTCTACCAGCAATTTTCCTATTACAACTTCCTAGGAGATCAAAATGAGGATCGAGAGGCCTTGAGCCTCTTCTTCTTCAAACCCATCACTGAAATCATGGGTCGGGCCTTCATCTTCAAGTGAAATTTTTTTATTTCCATGTCAGTTAATCTCTTGTCTATACGAGGGAAAATTTTAAGAATGGAAATTTATCTTAAAGTTTAGAAATTTTGGTGAATCTCACTAGCCGTTAATATGCAATATATAAAATGTTTGGCAATATTTTTGTAAAAATATTAAAATTTATAATAATTTTATAGTCTTTATAATAAAAATATTGGTGATTTTAAGGTAAAATAATTTTTATATCCATAAAATTGGGCGAAACATTTTAGAAAAAAATTGAAATTGGCATAATTTTTTTTGGGAAAAGCAATAAAAAGAAATTAGCCTACAAAATCAAACTCGTAGACTTTAATTTGTTTCGCTCAAGCTCAGCAACAATGACAAACCCAAAGGTGCAATAAACGAGAATATATAGCATGGCCAAATTCTGTTGGCGAAGTCTCTCTCTGAAGATGGACATTAACTCTAAATTTAATCCCTATCTTGATAAAAATTCTTCTGTCATTCTAAATATCCTTGCACAACGAGTTGCATGAGTGAAAAAATGCTTTCAAGCCTTCTATTCTTCGACACGGACCTCGACACTGTATTGAGGTTTTGATTCATATTTAAAACTCGTTTCCATCCTAGATGGATCCTCCAAGTGTATTCCGATTCCTGCATGCAATGCCACACATATTTTGTAAACCCAAGGCTCAAGTGTACACCTTTTTTCTCTGACCACACAAGGTGGATTTCCACTTGGATGATCTCATTTATTTTTCTTGGCGTTAGTACACTCTGATTCGATCAAATCAAACTTAAATATCTTCCCATTAATTGTTCTTGCAATCACGAGATTGGGGCTCGAATCCTCCGGTCACCTTCAAATTCAATTATACGTTGCTCCAGCCGGAAGCCCAAGTTAGCAAGTTTTTCCTCTTCAGAATTTAAATTTTGAAGGATATTCAAATAGGAAATTTCTTGAAATTGTGAGGATAGTAGGACTATCTAACTCACGATTAGAGAAATTCCTTTGTGATCTCTGGCTAATGCCATTGATATTTACCTTATAATCACCATTGAATCTCCCAAAATATCAAAATTTTTATTTTATTGCTCCTGGCTACATCTAAACCTTTCCACAAGGCCCAAAATTCAACTTAGTTGTTTGTTGCAATGCCTAGCCCCCAAGCATAACTATATTAGTTTTGTTCGTCGATGTTATAAACCACCCCTCTCGCTCTAGTCGGCCCTATTATAATTATTAATTATTAATAATTAAATCATCCTAGACCGATCTTAACTCTGGATCTATTAAAAGAGGGATCAAATATCTCAAGGTGAAAAGCTTTCCCCAGTTTTTGCACTCAAAAAAGGGGTTTGCACCTTAAGAGATTTGATCCCTCTCGACACTTGATAAATCCAAAGTTAATATGCATTTACGCTAGTGCGTTAGGTATATAGTAGAGAGAGACATGACTCAAACATGACTATATCCATCATTTCTCTCCCTGCCCCCATGACAAAGCAATAAGTTATTATGTTTACTCACACAATATCATAAATAAACGAGCATATCAACCTTATGAATGGTTGTCAAGAATTAATTAATGTTGACCATGAGCCTATTATGGATTGATGGGACAAATATTCAATTGTAGGATACATATTCCCACTATTATCCATGATTTAGTGATTTATTTACAGTGAATTGTTGGTGTAAAGATGCGTGTTTTACTAAATATGAGAGAGATACATAAAAAAAATTATGTTCTAAAACGAAGATGTGTACTTCCTTCATTGTTTATATGGAGTTGACACATTACATTTAAAAATTTATTAATAGCAATATATTTCAATATCCAACATCACATTATTATATTATTATTATTATTAATTATTATTATGTGGATAGACATGTTTATTTTGGGAATAAAGCTTTCAACAAAGTTTAATTTAATTATGAATAATTATTAGGTGGATGGTAGAGATTTAATCTTTATGGAATATTCTAGAATATTTTAGTAGTATTCACAAATCAAAGGTAGAGATTTATCTCTAAAGTAGTTATGACACATTTTCACTCTTAATTAAATTGATTAATTAAAAAATAGCATATAAATAAGTGTCACATGAAATGAGTTAAGGTTTTTTGGGCATTTGGTCTTGATAAGTTGTGGTATTGTCCCATAGTATTGTAGCTTATTTATAGATTAATAATCTTCCTGATAAAGTGGGGGTGAATCTCCATGGTTACGAATCTTGTTTTTTTAAATGTATTTATGTTTAGCTTATATATTGATTCTTTGTATCATTAATAATAAATAAAATAAAAATTTAGAAGAAAGTCATATTGTACTATGAAAATATATATATATATGTGTGTGTGTGTGTGTGTGTGTGTGTGTATTATAGATTGATGTCTATCAGAATTTACCAACTATTTAATTTATATGGTTGCACTAGTAATAATATAATTATAAAGTAAGGGCTAAGCAGACACAAATTGGTATATAACCCCTTGTTTGTTGAAACAAGGGTCACTTTTCTCTATGTGTGTGGTCAGTCATGTTTTAAACTCCATATTGAAAATGTTTAAACTCTCTCTCTCCTCTCTCTCTCTCTCTCTCCGATATATATATTATATATATATATATATATATATATATATATAGAGAGAAGAAGAAGAGAAGAGAGAGAGAAGAAGAGAGAGAAGAGAGCATGATCCTCATTGGATCATTTGTTTATTTGTTAATCCATCTAAATCTCTGAATGGAAAAATGGAGGAATCAGCTCACAGGGCCATTCTTATTAGTGGATCCTTGTTTGGTGAATTGGGGTTTGAAACCTTCCACAAGAATTTTCAGGAATTAAATGGTATCTTTGGGGAGCAAAACTTTTTTTGTTTAAGCATTACACCTCCTAACGATATTCTACATAGATGCATTTCCAACGGTGTAAGAAATACCTCAAATGGAGTCCATATACAAAGTTATCTCACTTGGAAGTTGACCTTCCTATTTTAACCATCATGATTCAAGAGTAGGCCACGTTAAACCCCATTATTCATGGAAAAGGGGTTATCCACATGATCATGATGAAGAAGACTCTAGAAGAGTCATTATTGTAACTCTATTTAAGAGTTGAAGGAGTCAAATGTAACCACTAGTAAGCGATCAAGATGTGTTATAATCAGCCTAGTAGGAGGAAAGTGGTTCCATGATATTGGAGTGCATTTTGTTCCATAGATCAATAAAGTGGAGAGAAAAAATCAAGATAAACAAAATAGAGAGGGTTTTTGTATTGTAGCATCCCATGAGCCACAAGTCTCACTTGTTTGTACTTGCATCCATTTCCATTCAAAGACAGAGAGAGCATAGCAATCTCACCTTCCAGTTGGATTTTGTCTTGTAAGGGTTTCCCAAAACATATCTTGTGTTCATTATGGTTTTTAAGTTTTCTTTTTATGTTCTTCTTTTTCCACGCTTTATCTATTGTATGCATAAGCATAACACAATATCCAAAAATCTAAAGAAAAATTAACCCTCATAACATGTATTTCAAATTTTCAAATAAATTTTAGGATATTTTCTTTGATGAGCTATCCAGTGAAATATATACAATAGTTTATGGATCATAACATAAATCCTTTTAAACTCAAGATTTATAATATACCTAAAATAATATCTATAAAAATAAAAGAAGAAAAAATACAACCAAAAAATATATAAACGAATTGAAAATGAATCTAAAATTAATATAAACCAACAATTTAAACTCAAATGAACAATAAACCCTTTATATATTAAAATAAATAAATTATTTAACTATTTAAAATAAATTTCTTATAGCCATAAAAATTTAAACGCCATATACACTAATATTAAATATTTTATTAAAATATTTCATCAAAATTATTAATCATCTTTAATATTATAAATAAATATTATCAAAATAATTATCATCCTTATATTTAATTTTAACCTTTGAAGTTGTTTGGAGTATATATATATATATATATATATATATATATATAATTCTAATTCTGAGATAGAAACAAAATGACATTCATAAATTCCCAAAACATCGCGAACTAAGAAGAATATGGTATATGGGAGAATATTTAAAAAAGACAAAAAAACATTACATGTCTGTGTGATAACTGTCAACAAAGATTTGAAAGTTTCTATACAAAATTATCTTCTTATTTAATAACAGTTATAATGTTTTAAGGATGGATTCATAGCATTAAAAAAACAAGAGTCATTATAGTAGTTATAGCTCAGCAACAAATTTCGAAAAACCTATACAGAGAATGTTCTTCTCATAAAATCGATAGAAAATTTATGCTACTTAGAGCTAAGTGTCAAGTGTCATGAAAATATTTAGAGGGGGCACCTAGGTTTTTTCCTGTACTTTCAATGAGCCTCTATTCATCTCCTCGATTCTTTACCCTGTAGAGATGTTCAATAGTAAGGTGAGTTCAATCTTGAAGACTATTTTTCATACTTTGAAAAAGAGCTATGATAGCATGGTTCTATAAAGTGTAATCCCCATTCATCCAACTTGTTCAATAGTAAGGTGAGTTAAATATTGAAGACTATTTTTCATACTTTGAAAAAGAGCTATGATAGATTAATTCTATGAAATGTAATTCCTATTCATCCAATTTATTACTTGCTAAGAGTTTCCATGTAAATGTAGATGAGTTATTCCTTTTTCTCTAGTTAAATGAATGGTGATTATGAGGGTTGTGAGTTGCTAAAGTTATTTCTATTTGTTCCAAATTCTTTTAAAAAGGATATGAAATTATTTCTTGAGAGGTGAAACAACTCACCAACACCTCCCTTAGAGGGGTCGCCTTGCACTACCCAATCAAAAAATGTTCAAGGAAAACTTATTTAAACGTGTCTTTCCTAGTGCCTATTAGATTCTTTTGATTGATAATTTTTTGTATAAATGGTGAGAATGAATATTTTATGGATAGAGATGTTTTATGGGGAGGGATCCTTATCTTCAAATATGGAGTGGTTTTGAGCTATCAAAATTCCTTGGGATATAATCAAGGGAAGTGTCTTGTGGCTTTTACAATGTTTATTGTTAAGCTAATTTCTCAAGGCTTCATCAATTATGGCATCTTCCCATACATAAGAGGGGCCATTAAGGTACTTTTGAGGTCTAACATGGGCCCTATAAGGAAATAATAAAACGAGAGTTATGACTTTTAAAGGAAAAAAGAAAGAAAACTACTCTTTGTAATTGTGTTATGTTACTTTCCTTATAGGTATACTCAAATACCGAGTGTAGACACCAGTTGGATCTGAAATTAAATCTCACAGCCAACAATTATCCATTTACCCTACTCTAAGTAGACCCACA
The DNA here is from genome assembly GCA_000404065.3 of Pinus taeda. Classification (NCBI taxonomy): domain Eukaryota; kingdom Viridiplantae; phylum Streptophyta; class Pinopsida; order Pinales; family Pinaceae; genus Pinus; species Pinus taeda. The sequence continues at coordinate 5,170 of APFE030466726.1, read as the reverse complement.
CAGAAAAATTGGAAAATACATGAAAGAAAGCAGTATTTAATTTTTTTTCTAAATATTTGGTCAAAAGTAATGCAATGGGTACTTTGTTGGAATGTGGAAATTAATTCCACATCAAACAATGTCCAAACTTGACATTTAAGTAAACCTATAAGAAGATAGACAAAAACACAATTAGAAAAAAAAAAACAAAATGTTTTCCTGTTTTTCACTCCATGAATATTTACCTCTAAGGATGATGTCATTAGCTTGAATCTTATTGGTTCTTCTAAAATTGATTTCATTATTACATTTTTTACCTCATAAATCACCTAATCAATGACCCTAATGTCCTTTCGATTTTCGCCTATACCTCCTTAGAAAAATTACATTCCAAAAAGAGACAAAGTTTTGTCTGAATGTCATGTGAACAAAGAAAACATCTACCGAACCCACAAAAGGATTGCCTTTGTATCTTGTTCCATGTAAGAGATTTGTTGTGCAACAAGATTCACATAAAAAGTTTTCTTTTTTGGGGGAATCTTAATTTTAGATCTTTTTCACGCACCAAGGTGAAGGATGGGATTTGGTTTCTTAGGAAAGGGTTGAGTAACCAGGTCTTGGAACATATCATGTTAAATGGCTTTGAGACTAATTAGTTAGTTATCTTGGTCCATGGGAGAGAAAAAAGTATCTTGAAGTGCTTTCATATAATTGTCCCGCAAAGACAAATAATCTCCCTCTAATCCTAATTTCCTTGAGTCATCCATCAGATCCAAACATTCATGCAATCTCTTCTAATGATATTATTCAGAAGAAGAATAAAGAAAAGCTCTCTTTTGAGCTTCCTTACAACATAAGTAACAATAAAATGGTTCCCTTGACACCCTATCTAGATGTATTTTCATATGAGGACTTGAGCCCTATTTCTACTTCATTGATCAACCATTTTCCTATAAGAGGTAAAGAATTAATTATTCATTGCCAAATTGTGGATCCACTTTGTACCTTATTGTTTGGTTTCCTTATCCACTTCACTATGGTGTCTTGGGGGAATTACTTTCCCTTACTGATGTATTCCCACAATCATATACCCTAAATCAAGATGCACACATTTTTAGGTACAATGCTTTAGAAACTAGGAAGATAAATTTTAGCTACCAACCCCCAAAAGCTTTGGGATTTCCAATTTTCTCCAAGAGGCTAGAACCAAAGGTTTTTTGTCTTCACTACCTACCCAAAGAAAGCAATAATAGAGTTTGTCTATTTTTCCAAAAAAATATTTTGGTATCCAACCAAGAGAAGTCAAATGCATTGGGGTGGATTATAAGATAGCATTGACCAGTACTAAATTACCTACACGAGATAATTATTTGTTTCACTATGAGTGCACTTTCCTAACTTTGCAAGGTTTTAAAGCCAGTCATTTTTGTGATAGTCATTTTCTTTAAGAAACCCAAGTACTTGAAGCCCATCCCTATCCCAATATTTTAGACATGGATTGTTTTTATTTCTCTGAGAATCCCCAAGAGAACATAGATGACTTGGATTTGTTAATGATTATTATTCTTACTTCACAAAAAATGCTAAGGAATTTCTCCAAATTTTCGGTATAGTTGATGTTTCTTTCAAAAGGTATTAGAATATCATCTACAAATAACAAATGAGAAGTGGAACAAATGAAGCTTATTGCAATACCTTTTAGACATCCTTTGGTCAAAGAATCCTTTATTAGTCTACTAAGTCTTATGGCTACTAATAGGAAAAGGAAGGGTGAGGGAGGGAACCCCATTGAGAAATCCTTATGCTTTAAAGAATTGTACAGCCAATCCATTTACAAGGAAGGAAAAGGAGGTAGAACTAATGCAATTCATTAATCATGTGAGAAAACAGTGATAGAAACCTAGATGAATAAGAAACAATATGATATAACCAACTCTGTCAAAATCCTTTGACAAATATACCTTGTAATTGAGGACTTTTTTATTCCTTACATGTATGGAGTGCATAACCTCTTGAGAAAATCCAATTGATTCATTTATTTTCCATCCCTAGAGGAAACCAAATTGTTCAAGGGAGATGTGATTAGAGGGAATATCTATGAGTTGACGAGCTATTTGATATTATGTTATATATGTTATTACATAAAGATATGGGCCCAAATTGCTTAAAATTAGATGGGTTTTGTGATTTGGGGATGAGCACGATGAAAGTGGTATTGAAAGCCACAAAAGCCTATCTAGTGAATCATGAGTACTCCACTAAATTTAGTAGGTCATTCCCTAGGACGTCAATACATTCAACATAAGTTTCTGCAAGGAGGCCATCCAAACCAAGGCTTTTATCTTTCTAGAATTATGCAATACCCCTAGGAATTTTTCCGTTGTGATCTTTGCATAAGCTTAGTGCTTCCCTCTTGGTCAATTAAATTGGGGAAATGTGAGGCCACAAGTAGTATGGTATGATTAGTTCCATGAGAATGTTCCTTAAACATGTTCCTAAAGTGTGAAACCCTCTTATAAGATAAATGAGAAAATGAAGTGGCTTTTCTTCCATTTTCCTTGTCTATGGACCAAATAGTTTTTATGGATTTCTTCTTATTAGAAAACTAAAGGAAAAACTTCATGTTTTCATTTCTAGATTGCAAGAAAACTTATCTACTTTTAATTATTTTCTGTTTTTCACTTCCTAGAAATATTTTACTTTTACTCTCCTTTAGGGATTTGAGTAAGTCATTTTGTTGTGTTGAAATTCACCACTACCCCTCCCATTCATCCAATCTTTCTCCACCTCCATATATAATCTAAATCCATCACTCTAGTTAAAATTAAATATAAAATTATAAAATATGAATCGCCATTATTTTAATTAAGTTGATAGGCATGTATATTTTGGAATATGGGTTACGAAATTTTAATTTAGTTATCAATAATTACTAGTGCATCCATATCAATTAAATGGTTGGTATGCACCAATAGGCATTAATCCATAATAATATCAAAACACTTACTATATGATACATCTCATGGTTGCTCAAATAATAATAATAATAATCATAAAAGCTAACTAAATTATAACTTTATTTTAAATTACTACTATTATTATTAATTATAAAAAGAATTAATATATAAGTTAAACATTTATACATTTGAGCATGGAACGAGATTCTTAACCATGGAGATTTACCCTCACTTTAACATGGATATTCTTAATCTCTAAATAGATTTTGTTACAATACCATGGGACAATAACACATGCCCAAAAAACCATAACTTATTTCATGTGACACTTGTTCATATTACATTTCTTTTAATTAATTAATTTGATTAAAGGGGGGGAATGACATAATTACTTTGAAGATAAATCTCAACCTTTGATTTGTGTATACTACTATGAATATTTTAAAATATTCCATGGAGGTTAAATTTTACCATCACCTAATAACTAGCTATTGCACCACATGTTGCAAAGGAAACATTGTCAGTAGCACATGGAAGAATAGGATAGATGAAAATAGATGTGATATGTTATGTGATCTAGATGTTGCCTAGTTTGAAATTGTTTTCTTTGCAACATAAACTACCATCTCTAACAATAGGTAATAAATTTATTTAACTTTACAATGGGTTTACTTGGGCCTACATGCATGGACACTGCAATTTCATTAGGTATGTGCCTTGTGAGCTTGTTATATGATAGTTTAATTGTAGTAAATTCACATAAAATCTATTCTTTTCTCAACCAAAAGACATGCTAGAAGATGTCTTGTGACCTGATAAAAGGAAAACCTTCACCAACTAGAAAAAGAAAAATTTGAAGAAATTCAACTAATCACCATCTTCTATAAGAAACAAAAACTTACCCTAAAAACAATATGACATGTGACAAATCTATCATCAATGCTGCAAAAAAATTCCATGTGTCATTTGGCATGCATCTGGTACAAAAAAACACACAAGTAATCTCACACTGTTGGGTTGTATTATATTCTTTCTACAACTAGCCCACGTAGTTAACTAGGGGATTCCCTTCGTTGCGCCAATTGTGTAGTGGGGGCGGGGGAGGGCAGGGGGGTCACAAGGGGTTTCAGGTGTACACGTAACCCCACTTTATGGGGTCTAGGGCAGTGCCCAAGAAAATTTTGGTTTTGGACCCTATGTTAGGTTGGTCGGACCCACCTATGGTTTTGTGCATGACCCACCTATGGTTTTGTGCATGATTTTTGCACATGTTTTTTGGACATGATGGTTTTCTGTCCATGGTAATGGATGCTTCGACATGTATAAATATGTATGATAACATTAAAAGGAAAATAATGAACAATCAATATGGTAGTCCCGGTTTTTGGATACAGGGGAAAATCTCTGTGTATATGTGTTTTATGTGTTATGCTCTCGCATTGTTTATTTTCTGTGTTTTTTAGAATTCGTATGCAGGTAATTTCTGTATAGAGTTAAAACCTACATTTGGAATTAGAGAAATTTTGGATTCGAGGGGGTGCCTTTGTTGCTGAGGGGTTTTGCTCGAGCCTGTGGTAGACCCTGTTTAGTGGAAGATCTGCGAGATCGATTCTAGTGATGAAAGAAAATGGAGAGCAGTGGAAAGATAGAGATCGAGAAATTTAATGGTCAAAGTTTTGAGTTGTGGAAACTCAAGATGGAGGATTTGTTGGTGGATAAAGATCAGTGGATTGTGGTAGATCCAGGTACTAAACCAACGGGAGTGTCTGATGAAGAATGGATGAAGTTGGATTGGAAGGCAAAGAGCACAATACGATTGTGTGTCTCAAATTCAGTATTGCTGAATGTATCAGGGGAAGCTACGATGAAGGGTTTGTGGGACAAGTTAGGGACTTTGTACCAATCTAAGTCTGTGGTGAATAAATTGTTCCTGTGAAAAAAGCTATATAACCTGAGGATGAAAGATGGAGACTCAGTGACAAAGCATTTGAACGCATTTAATACCGTGGTAACTCAGTTAGCATTTGTTGATATTAAAAGTTTAGATGAAGATAAATTGCATCAGTTTGTTGTATTCTCTACCAGTTTTGTGGGATAGTTTGGTTATTGCAATAGGTAGTAATTCAACTACCTTGCAGTTTGATAAAATAGTCTCATCCTTGCTGACAAAGGAGATGAGACGGAAAAATATGGAGAGCCAAAATGGTGATTCCTTGTCTATACGAGGATGGTCC
>APFE030466708.1:0-15686 GCA_000404065.3 Pinus taeda | reverse complement strand
ACAAACCAAGTTGGATAGTAAATCTGAAAAGTGCATCTTTATTGGGTATAAGGATGGTTTAAAGGGTTATAATCTTTGGAACCCAGTAACAAGGAAGGTTATGTATAGCCGAGATATGGTTTTCAGAGAGGTGAAATATTTTATTAAACATGAAGTCCAACCAAAGGAACCTGAGAAGATAGAGTTTGAGCTAAAGGAGGAAGAATCACATTCTACAGCAGAGGAGGAATCAGAAGATGAAGAGCCATAAACTTCAGGTGTGAGAATATCAATTCTAGAAAGAAGGTAGCTAGAAAGGTAGAGTCCATCTGCTTTTGGTTCAAATTTTGCTTTATCTATTACTGATGATGATCCCAGAATTGTGAAGGAAGTAGTAGATTCAGAGGATGGAAAACTCTGGAAAGAGGAAATGGTTGATGAAATTGCATCTTTGCACCAAAAATGAGGATTAGGATCTGGTGGAGTTGCTGGTTAGAAGGAAACCCATTGGTAGCAAATGGGTGTTCAAGAAGAAGACAAATGAAGAAGGAAAGGTGGAGATATATAAAGCTCGGTTGGTAGCAAAAGGTTATTCCCAGGTGTCGGGAATTGATTTTGGTGATATTTTTTCTCATGTTACCAAGGTAACCTCTATTAGATTACTTTTATCTGTTGCTACTGCTTTTGATTTTGAGGTAGAACAGATGGATGTGAAGACAACATTTCTTCACGGGGATCTAGAAGAGGAAATCTACATGAAGCAAGCTGAAGGCTTTGTGGTGAAGGGTTAGAAAGAACTAGTATGCAAGTTAAAGAAGTCTCTGTATAGGTTAAAACAGTCACCAAGGATGTGGTATCAGAAATTTGATACATTTAGATGGGGACTTGGCTTCACTAGAAGCAAAGCAGATCACTGTGTGTATTTTAAATCAATTGGTGATCATGTTATTTATTTGGTCTTGTATGTGGATGATATGTTATTGGTTGGAAATGACAAAGAAAATATCCAGGATTTGAAGACCCAATTGTCCTCCAAATTTGACATGAAATATCTTGGTGCTGCAAACTATATATTGGGCATGGAAATTAAAAGAGATTGGGAAAAGAGGAAGCTCTAGTTAAACCAGAGGAAGTATGTCAAGACAATATTGCAGAGATTTAATATGCAAGATAGTAAACCGGTGAAGGTTACTATTCCTGTAGGTGTAACGTTATCTAATGAACAATGTCCCAAGACATAAGAAGAGGAAGAGGACATGTCTCGTGTTCCATATGCAAGTGCAATCAGTAGCCTAATGTATGCAATGGTATGTACTAGACCAGACATTTCACATGCAGTGGGAGTATTGAGCAAGTTTATGTCAAAACTAGGAAATGAGCATTGGACAAGAGTGAAGCGGGTTTTCAGGTATTTATGTGGCACTAGTGATTATGGTTTGTGCTACCAAGGAAGACTAAGATTGGACAAAGTGTTGGATATTCGTGGCTTTGTTAATGCAGACTGGGCTGGAGATCTAGATCAGAGAAGATCTACACGTGGGTATGTGTTTAATCTATTTAGAGGTGTAGTCAATTGGATGAGTAAGAAACAATCTGTAGTGGCACTATCAACTACAGAGGCAGAATACATGGCAACCACACATGCAAGCAGGGAAGCAGTTTGGTTGCAGAAATTGTGTTCAAGTATGGGGTTAGTACAAGGAGCTACAAGGATAGACTGTGACAACTATAAAGATGGAAGTGTTGTTGCCCCTAGTCTTCCACAGCCTATAAGGTTGACACCACAACAATTGGAAGAAAAAAGAGAAAAAGGGCTTTGTTATAGTTGTGATAGAAAATACACTAAAGGTCATAAGTGTGCTGAGATGAAATTATTCTACATAGATTGTGAAGAGGAAGAAGAAAAGGAGCAAGAAAAATCCAAAGAAGAGGATATACTCCTGGAACAAAGCATAGATAAAGAATAAATGAATCCAACCATATCTTGTAATGCATTTGCGGGAATTGCCACTCCTTAAACCATCAATATAGAAGGAAAAATCAAGAAGAAAAAGGTAATAGTGTTGATTGATTCAGGAAGTACCCACAATTTTATTCAATGTAAGGTAGCAAAAGAATTGAATTGTTTCTTATTTCCAACACCAGAGTGTCAAGTGATGGTTGCAAATGGAGGAACAATTAATTTCTCTATAAAGTGCCATAATATCAAGCTATCCATGGGAGAATATGTATTTACTAGCCCAATGCTTTCCATTCTAATGGGAGGTACTGATGTTGTACTAGGAGTCCAATGGCTACAATTCTTCGGTACAATAGCTTTTAATTTTGAAGAACTTTTCATGAAATTTTTTGTGGAAGGAAAGGAAGTTGTATTAAGGGGTATTGTAAGGAAACTGAGAAATATAATCAACTATAACTGTATGACAAAGCTTATAAAAAAGGAACAAAGAGGTGTAATTGCACAATTATCTTCACTAGATGTTTCCACATTGGAATCATCTATTTCTCTAGATCTCCAAAAAGTCTTGGAGAAGAATTCCAAGGTATTTGAGAGCCCCACATGTCTCCCACCTATTCTTGATGATGATCATGCTATTCATATCATTCCAAGAAGTATTTCCTAAACATCAGGCCGTACAGATATCCCTATGCCCAAAGGAGTGACATTGAACGTATGGTTGCAGAAATGCTAGAGGTTGGTATAATTCAACTGAGTCAAAGTTCTTTCTTTGCTCTAGTAGTATTGGTGCACACGAAGGATGGATCATGGCACATATGTCCGCATTATAGGGAGCTCAACAAGCTCACTATTAAAGATAAGTTTCCCATTCCTGCTATTGATGAAATAGCGGATGAATTGCATGGATCAATTTACTTCACCATGTTGGATCTTCATTCAGGATATCATCATATCAGAATGAAGACTGAAGACGTTTTGAAAACATCATTTAGAACTCATGAGGGTCATTATGAATTTTTGGTCATGCCTTTTGGCCTTACCAATGCACCTTCAACATTTCAAGGTTTGATGAATTCAATTTTCAAACCATTCCTTAGAAAATTTGTGTTAGTATTTTTTGATGATATACTACTCTACAGCAAGTCTTGGAAGGATCATGTTGAACATGTTGACAGGGTGCTACAACTATTGGAGGAGAAACAATTATATGCAAAAAGATCCAAATGTTTCTTTGGAGTACAAGAGGTGGAATATCTGGGTCATATTGTATCTCATGAAGGAGGTAAGGTAGACCCTAGCAAAATTAAAGCCATTAAGGAATGGAAAATCCCCACATCCATAAAGCATCTGCGAGGATTTCTCGGGTTGACAGGGTATTATCACAAGTTTGTTAAGAATTATGGGAGAATAGCAGCACCTCTAACAACACTATTGAAGAAAGATGCATTTTCATGGACTCTAGAAGCAACAAAGGCCTTCGAACATCTTAAAGAGTAAATGTACCAAGCACCTGTCTTAGCTACACTAGACTTCACAAAAACCTTATTGTGGAATGTGTTGCTTCAGGAAATGGATTTGGTGTTGTTTTAATGCAAGATGAAAGACCCATTGCTTTTGAAAGTCGTCCAATCAAGGGAAAGTTTTTACACAAAGCTATTTATGAGAAGGAAATGTTGGCAATACTCCATGCACTTAAGAAATGGTGACCCTACCTAATGGGAAGACACTTCAAGGTAAAAACGGATCATGATAGCCTTAAATACTTTTTAGAACAAAGATTATCCTCTGAAGAGCAACAAGTGGGTCACAAAGATGTTGGGTTATGACTTTGAAATCATCTACAAAAAAGGGAAGCAAAATGTGGTGGCAGATGCACTCTCAAGAAAGGATGAGGATGTGGAAGCATTGTTGTGCGCCATTTCTAATATCCAACCAGATTGGATAAACGAAGCAAGGGAGGAATGGAAGAATGACGAAGAAGTGTGGGCACTTATTCGATTAAAACAAGATTCGAGTACGTCTGATACATTTAGCTGGAAAAATGATTCGTTATGGTACAAATATCGCTTATACCTCTGTAACAATTCCCAGCTAAAACAAAAACTTCTTATGGAATTGGACACTTCTCCCTTAGGAGGGCACTCAGGATTTTTAAAAACTTACCACAGGGTTAAGAAGGAATTTTTTGGGATGGCCTTAAATTGGATATTCAAAAGTTTGTGGTGGAAGGTTTGGTTTGCCAACAAAATAAAGTTGAAACAATTAAGACCCCGGGTCTATTACAACCTTTATCCATTCCAAGCCAACTTTGGGAGGAGGTTTCAATGGATTTTATCACAGGTTTATTCAAGTTTGAGGGAAAGAGTATCATCATGGTGGTAGTTGACATAATTACCAAGTATGCACACTTTTGTGCATTATCACATCCATTTAAAGCCAGTACAGTTTCTACTGCATTTATGGAAACAATTCAAAAGCTACATGGAAACCCAAAGATTATTGTAAGTGACAGAGATCCCATTTTCACTGGAAATTTTTGGAAAGAATTATTTTCTTGTCTTGGTACTCAATTAGCTCATAGCTCATCTTATCATCCTCAATCTGATGGGAAAACTGAGATCGTAAACAAATGTTTGGAAGGATATCTTCGTTGCTTTGTATCTGATAAACAGACACAATGGGTCAAATGGTTGCCTCTGGCTGAATGGTGGTATAACACTTCCTTCCATACAACAACAAAAATGACGCCATTTATGGCACTTTATGGGTATCAACCACCATCCATCACATCATATTTAAGAGAAAATTCTAAGGTTCAGGCAGTGGAACATCACATCGAACATCAACAGCAAGTCCTCAAACTCTTAAAGGATAACCTCGTGTTGGCACAAAATAGAATGAAACAACAGGCAGATCAACATCACAGTGAAAGAAGTTTTGATGTAGTGATTGGGTATTCTTAAGGCTACAACCATATAAGAAAATGTCCCTCAAGCAAGCTAAGAAGGATAATAAATTATCACCAAAGTATTATGGTCCGTACAAGGTGTTGCAAAAGATTGGTATTATGGCATACAAATTGGAGCTTCCTGCAGCTTCTCGATTGCACCCAGTTTTCCAAGTTTCATGTTTAAAGAAGGTTATAGGTGATAAGCTCCCAGTTCAAACAATATTATCAGAACTTGATGAAGAAGGAAAAATTATATTGGAACCAGAAGCAGTCACAGAACAAGAACTCGACAGCTACGAAATCGATCAATTTCAGAGTATCTTATCAAGTGGAAGAACTTATCTGCTGAAGATTCCACATGGGAGGATGAGAATTTTATACAGAAGCATCCAGAACTACTCAAGCGTTGAGGACAACACTTTTTTTGAAGGAGAGGGGCATGTTGGGTTCCCATAATACTAGTGATTACCCCATTACTATTGTAGTTGTACCCCCTATTAATATTGTTGTGCCCCTATTGTGCCCATATTGTTACTATTGTGCCCCATAGAAGCCCACTATTGTTATTATTGTGCCCTTACATTATTATTGTTATGTAGGCTCTGATTATGTTTTGACCCCTTAGACTCCTATATATAGAAAGGAGTTCTTTTCATTTGTATCATCCAAGAATTGTTCATTTATGTAATGTGAAGGAGGTTGCCCCCTCGAAGAGGCTGAATTCTAAGGTGTTGATCTATCTTTTCTATCTTTTCTTGAGCTGGTTTCATAAAAATAACCTTATGCATAAGCAATGGGGAAGGCCTATCCTTTATGTTGAGTATATGATTGAATGTTGAGATTGTCACGTAACCTTGATAGGTTCAGTGTGAGGCACCCCAGACTTTTTCGAAGAGAAACTCAAGGAAAAACCATCAAGATTTTATTTCTAGGGTGAGGTGGCATTGCGGGCCTAATACCTATGTAAAAAACATCGTGGCACTGTAATGCAACAATATATGCATTGGGTCTCGTAAGTAATGGGAAGTCATAAACGAGTTGATAGTAGGGGGTGAAGATGCCATGTGGTGATGAGATGACTATGTCTTTGGTAGCCACACGAGAGTCACATGGGTGCCACATGGCAGGTCAGGATGATGTGACCAGACCTAATAGCCCAAAGTTTAATTGACCATAATTTTTGGTTCGAGAACCCGAATGAGGAAAAATTATTTCACTGGAAAGGCCTTGATGAGACAGTTGCAAGCAGTTGTTTTGAATTTTGGAAGAGGGGAAAAAAGTGAAAAAATTGATCCCATTTCCATAATGGTATCTTGAAAGTTGGGTCATCTCCTCACATCCTTGGTGGGATCCATGGGAGGTGAGAGAGTGTGAGTAAAAAAGACATATGTCAGATGGTTTGTGTATACTAATATAAATATTCTAAAATATTCCATGGAGTTTAAATCCCTACCATCTACGTAATAATTATTGATAATTAAATTAATAATGTCAACATCTATTACCTCATTCGCACAAATTGAACTTCAATAAAAATGATTCCATTCCTTCCTCCAATCATCCAAGAAAACCCCAATTGGCAATAACATCATTAATATTTATTAACACTATATCAGTAATTTGATATCAACATTATAAATAATTTAATAATTCGTTTTTTATTAGTTTATTTCATTAAAACAACCAATAAATAACAACGATTATTCATGTGGATTTTTTTATGAATTAAGTAGCAACAACCCTTTCATCTGCAATAAGCAGTAAATGAATAACATTGAGATGCAAACTTGGATACCCATGATTGCTTATTTTCCTATTGGCTAATCATTTAATTTAGGTTGGCCTGGGCTGAAATATGATAGGGTAAGCCTTCTCGGCTTGGAGAACCTAGTCCACCGATTTACGTTCCTGGGCTAAAATGTTAATAAATGGGTTTTTCCAGGGCTGCAGCACACTTCTATGTATTCCTGCATGGGCATGTTTCAATGTTATGTTTCAAATTTACTTATTAGTTTTAATATGGACTTACTAATAAGTGGTATAGTGAATTTATAATATTTTTTTTAATAACGAAAAAGCTGAGATGTATTATATTGAGGCCACATAATAGAACAGAATAGTACAAAGCTTTTGAAAAGCATGAGGACAAAACTAGACACCCTGTGCATCAGGTGGAGAATAGAAAGAGGAGTTGACACACATAGAACCACATACAATTTATACTTTATCAAAAAAACCTGAGATATACAACGATTGCTAGAAAAAGACACTGGAAATATACAGCCATACCTGTACCTGTACATATGACAAAAGGATCATAAAAAAAATAGCGCACTTCCAAATCAGAGCATCAAAAACCAGGGAAGGAGAAGTCGTGGATGGAGACAGATTCCCCGTCAGATATTACCTTCACCGACCAGATACCTGTTTGAGAAAGAAAACCTTCCTTTGAAAGGCAGTCAGCTTGCTAATTTTTTGACCTGTAGATGTGATGAATAGAGCACCCATCCACTTTTTCCCAAAGAAACATAACTCTGTTCATCCAGCCTAAAAGATGAGGGCAGCATATGCGGCACTTTCCCAAAACATGGTCAATCACTATCTTAGAATCCCCATAGATTGATACCAGGTGAATGTCCAGGAAGATACAAAAAGAGAGTAGCGCCGCTAAAGCCATCGCCTCTGCCATGTAGTTTGATCCCTTACCACCATTCCATGAAATGAGATAATAGAGGCCCTCGCCCATGATAATATGGACCCCACATCCACAAGAGTTGAGCTGAGCGACACCATCAAAAAAGGCTTTGGGATTCCCCGAGGACAGAACTCCTTGCCTGATCCTATTGACATTTTTTTTTTTAATTCTAGCTGGCAGGGATTCATAGAGAGAGACAACATTTTGTAGAATAGCCATAAAAGGCTCTCTCTTGTCGCTGAAAATTATGTTGTTTCTCCATTTCCAAGCATACCATAGGACTATGATGATTAAGGATCTCCAAGATTCACGCTGCCCACTCCACCAAAAGAAAGCTTCCTGAGTAGAAGCATGAGACACGTCCGGGAACCCAAATAATGCAGTCAATTCAGACCACAGAAGGTGCATTTTCTGGCATTGGAAAAACATGTGGAAGTTGCTTTCCTCTGCCGCTCCACACATTAAAAAAATACTCGTCCCATGCCAATTTCTCTTTAACAGGTTCTCCCAAGACAAGTTTCTATTGTAGAACACCAACCACGCAAAGAGGATAAATTTGGGTGCACATCCGGATTTCCAAAAAGTGGGAGGAAACAGAGGGCTGACATGATCATGATTCAAACCAATCAAGTGAGAGTAAATGTCTTTTACACAAACCTGGGAATTTGAGTTTGGCACTTTCCAAACCAGAACATCAACAAGCTGCGAACGAAATAAACCACTACTCCTCAAGCCGCCCCTGATTGAGTTCCATTGTCGTGCTAAAAAAACATTCATCCCCAAAATGTTAGCCTCAATCCACATAGGGACGTGATCCTGCCATGATGCAATCAGTTTATCCCAGATGAAGATCCCCTTCCTATGGAAGAAACTTAGAAGATTTTCCGGAATAGAGATATTCTCACGCCCGCTTATAAAAGAATCCAAACCAATAATAATTTTGCTACCGGATTGGAAACTCCATGTCAGGTTCTTCAGAAAATAGTGTTCGACTTTACAGAAGCTCAGCCAAATGGCCGACCCATGCTTGGAGCCGATTCTCCCTAATCTGTACCAATGCTCCATCTCTTTGCCACCCATGTATTTCATTTTGATAGTGCTGCTCCAAGGGCCCTCACCATAGATCCCCGTCCATAATGATTTACATTGGAGCACCTTCCCAAAAGATCTCAGGTCCAACAGTCCCCAACCACCAGAAATCTTCGGCTTGGAAATATTTTCCATTTTTACGAGATGATATTTACTTTGTAGATATATACCACCCCAAATAAAATTAGCAGTGATCTTGTTCATCTTCTAGATTATAATCGCGGGGAGGAAGAACAAATGAGCCCAGTAAATAGCGAGTTGAGAAAGAACAACTTGCGTTAATATAATCCTTCCCGCCAAGGATATACTTCTATATTCCCAAGCAGATATTCTTTTGTAGTATCTGTCAATTAACCATAGCCAATCTGCTTTTGTATATCCCTTTGCTTTGAGCTGGAAGCCAAGATATTTGAAACCATTTTTTATGGGTTTCATATCAATCTCGAAAAGTCGTGAGACCCATTCAGCTGTATCCGTGTTTACATCATTGTGGAAGAGGATGGACTTCGACTTATTGATATGAAGACCTGTAGCATCTTGGAACCTTTTCAAGATGGTATAAAGGAGTGACCAGGTTCCTCTGCATAGTAATGCGAATATGAGCACATCATCAACTAAAAGATTGTGAGAAATGGAGATATTCTTGTAAATCTTTAGAGGTCTGCATTTGTTTCCACTGATAGCTTCGTTAATGTGAAGGCTCAACGAATTCATGGATAGTATAAACAGGAGAGGAGATAGGGGTCAACCTTGACAGAGGCCTCTTTCGGCAAGAAAGAAAGGGGAGGGGATCTCGTTAATAATTACAGCATAGCTTACTTTCTCTACGCAGGCCATGATCCAATTTATAATATTGGATCTCAGACCAATCTTAACCAGTAAACAACAGATAAATTCCTAATTTAAGCAGTCGAATGATTTTTGAAGATCTAATTTCAGGATGGCAGCATCAGAATTATTTGAGATCATGTAAAATAAGCTTTCTTGCGTGATAGCGACTGCATCTAGAATATTCATCCCTTTTAGAAAAGCATGCTGGTCCTTCGATAGAAAACAAGCTAAAGTAGATTTAATCCACTCAGAAATGATTTTTACGATGATTTTGAAGGAAATATTGCAAAGGGAAATCGATCTAAAGTCTTGAAACGATTCAGCATCCGATTTCTTTGGGATGAGGGAAATATGAGTGGAGGCCATAATCTCGTGAATGCTGCCCGAAATTCTTGTTGCCTCTACCATCCTTAGCAAGTCGAATTTGATGATATCAAAAAAGTGGATATAGAACTCTTTTGTCTGGCCGTCTGGCCCTGGGCAACTGTCTTTCTTGAAGGACATCATTACACCAAGTAGCTCGTCCTCCGAAATGGGATGGAAGAGATCTTCATTTTTCCCCTTGTCAAACATTTGGGGGTAAGGATCTATGCCCCATAATATATCCTGAAACCTGCAAGCATCCCCTCTTTTATCTTTTGTTTCAAAAAATCTGACAGCTTCCATTGGATGTCTTGTTGGGAAAAGAGGAAGCCCCCCTGACCATCACTGATTTTCCAAATGGAATTTTTCTCCCACCTAGAGTTTGCGAACCTATGGAAGAATTTAGTGTTGTTGTCACCTTCTTTGAGACAAGTTACCCTACTCTTAAGTCTTCAAGAGGCCTCCTCATGTTTAAGGATCTTTTGCTTTTGCCTTTCTAGCTCATTTATGTGGCATCTGGTCTCAAATGGAAGTGTATTTGCTTCCAGGGATCCGGAAATACTAACCAATTCTTTTTGAATTTCCCACAGGTTCTTTTTGTCCAGGTGTCTCTTCTTTATTTGCCAGTCTTTAACCACCTTTCTCAACTTGGCCATTTTTCTCTGAAAGTCAAAAAGGGGGGAGACTTGTCTCTTTCCGCTAGGGCCTTCCAGGATCTCGATACGGTCATGTTAAAATCTGGATCCTCCAACCAACACTTGTTAAATTTGAAGGGGTACCCTTTCCTAAACCCCTTCTCCCTCCAACCGAGATATATAGGCCTATGATCGAATATGAAGACATTTCCGATAGAAGAGGAAGGCATCCCCAATCTTTCAATAATGCTGGCATGAACAATAAAACAGTCAATTCTTTTAGCAACATAAGCCTCCTCGGACCTTCCATTGTCCCAAGTTGGCATCATTTTGGAAGGAGTAATATCTATAAGATTCCTGTGCAAAAGTTCACATTTGATGCGATCTGCCAGTGGGTCCCTTTTCCTGCTTTTGCCCCAGTGTTCCTCCTGGTTCAGAGTTATGTTTAGATCTCCTCCGATCATTAAGAATTCTATATCAAAAATTTCAGAAGAAAATAACCTATCCTAGAAATGGGGCTTGTTCTTGTATGGGGCTTATATATTCAGAATGTTAATAGGGCATCTATATCCTCTAACAGAAGCCAATATAAGAATGCCAGCGAAGCATTTGGAAGCTTTTGCTCTGATCCAGGCGGGATCCCACAAAACCGCCAGACCACCCGACAGACCATTTGCCTCCGAAGCAGTCATGTGGCAGGAAGGAAGCATCTTCCTATAGTAAGAGATAGTTACAGACTTATTGCGCATAATTTCTTGGACTAGAATAATTTTTGGCTGTTCCTAGAGAAACAAGTTCTTAAGAGCCAAAAATTTTAGGTCTGCTCCCAGACCTCTAATGTTCATAGATAAGATGAAGGTCATCGAGGAGATTGCTCAGCCGCCCTTGCTCTAAGAGGCCGATTTTCAGACATATCAACGATGGGGACATCCACCAGAGCTAGATTCCTTACTCCTTTTGTTGTGCCCTCTTCCCTCCCCCTAAAATGTTGGCTGCCTCTGTTATTTTTTCTCCTCACTGTTATGTTCTTTGCGGAGTTGGGGCTAATAAAAGGCGGCGATGAAATTCTCTGCTTGTGGATAGTAAGGGGCTCCAATTCAAGCGATTTCTTATTTAGAAGAAAATCAATGTCGCTTTCAAATAGGTTCTGAGGAGAGGAGACTGGAGAGTTAAGAGGGGTAGCTGAGATGAAAGCCTCTTTTCCTTTTATAGATGGGCCAGCTTCCTTATTGAGAGGTGGGGAAGGGGACAAAATAACTATGGTTTGGGACCCCACTGAGAATTTGGTAGGCATGGCAGACTGTGGAGGGAGAGGAACTTCTTTATCATCCTTAGGAACTCGAGGGGGCGAACACGGGAGAAACTGGGCCATATTACCCGAGGACATCACAACCCTACTGGAGATTTCCGGAAAGGAGTTTTCCCGAGAACAATACAAAGGGGATTGATTTATATACTTTCCCACGATTGACGGATCTTGCAAATCCGCGCGGTCTAATGGCGAAAAGCTGATAGAGGAGGACGACTTTTCCTTTACAGAAGGTCGGGGAAACATTCTATGCCTGTTTTTATTTGCCTGATAGGTTTCAGGAGCCGACCTGCGCCTTGGGCAATTTTTTATCAAATGCACAGTTTTCTGACAGAACGCGCATCTAAAAGGGGCACCCCAGAAGTCTAGTCTTTGAACAATTTTTGAGTCCTTCCATGATATCACTACATGATCTGGGAAACCACCTCTGAAGGCCTTTTCTATAAGAACCCATGCAATTCTTTTATCTTTTTCCCCGAGACACCTTGGGTCGACGTAGACACACTTACCTATTGCATTTCCAATCTCCATAAGAGTTTCCATTGACCATAACTCCAGGGGAAAACCTGGTAGCTTTACCCATATTAAATTGTTTGAGGGAGTGTTCTTCAGAGGTTTGAATCCAATATACCAGTTGTAGAGGGCGAGAAAACTCCTTTTGTGGACCCATGGCCGCTTTTGGATGGCTTCTCGATCACTAGCACTGATGAAATGAAAGCCATACCAGTCTTACATGAGGTTAGAAATGATTGGAATATATCCAATCAGAGGCTTCCATTGAGACTCCAGCCATTTCCGCATCGTGGCATCGTCCATTTCTAGAAAATGCCACTTTCCTACCAAGGCCAAGTCCTGTAAACTTGAGATGCGTTCCGTCGAAATAGAGTTGTCTAGGTATAAAGCAGCAGGCGGAGGGGAGATTTTGATAGGCTTGCGGTTTTTATTATAACTTTTTTTATGCTCGAGTCTGCCCTTATATCTACCTAGGTCCCCGTGAATGGGGATGTTTTCATAGATTCCATTCCACATGGCGTGCGCTTTAGATGACTCAGTGCCCCCGCCAATATCAATAAGAAACATAGACTGTACGACCACTTCGTCAAGAGATGACTGCCGCACACCTGGAAACGTGGTGCCATCCCTATTAGCTTCTGCTTGTATTGTTGTGCGGATCATGGCCTCCGTGGCCCCTGGATCCGACGAGCTATCCATGGCACGTCGCACACCCCACCTCAGCTTTTCTCGGGGTACCTTATGTCCTGGCGAGATTGCCCAAATCGGGACTTTACTTCCCGATTTGATGATAATTGTCCTTTCCCTGCATCGAGACACTTGGATGGGATAGGGCTAGAGGGGGGGAATTAAGAATTATCTAATAGATGTACTGATAGATGGAAGGGTTAAGAGGAAAATCCCCTTTACAAGGAGGAGGAGGAATCCCAAGGCGATAAGAACCCGAGACGAAAATAAATCCTGGTGACATAACCAGATATAAGACTGGATGGGAGAGTGAATGGCATTAAATCTAAATCCTCTTTAAGTAATTGCCACATCAACCTTCGTACATACCTTCCGAAAGCCAAGAAGATTTGCAATCCTTGTCATACAGGCTTTACAGGCTTTGTTCGTGAATTTAAAAATTCTGTCATCCCGAAAAAAATTTCGGCCCTGGAAAACTAGGGCAGACTATCTGCAAGGGAAACCTGCCGATTATAGACACAGGAGAAGCTCTTCGTCTCTCATGGGGAGGAATTCAGGATTGAGTATCAGGAAAAACAAACCAAAACTTAGGGAGAGGCCATCCTACATAAATCCAAGAGGTATAGACTTGCTTCTAGACTTTGAGGATGAAAGGCCCAGGCATGAACCGATATTGAGACAACAGCAATACATTTCAATAATGCACCACCATGAACCTATATTAAACCGGATATCAGAGCACAGTTTATAAAGAACTACAAAGTTCTTTAACTTCTGGGCGAAAGCTCGGATAAATCTGAACATAAGAATTTGAGAAGGTGTTGATTCTGGGATAATGGGAGTAGGGACAAAAACTTTGACGCTTTTGAACCAGTAAAAACAAAAGCTCCTATATTATCTGCTAGAAATCACAAAACGAGAATCTGCACCATATAATTTCAGAGCTATCCCAAAACTTTAACACTTTTGGACCAGAAAAAACAAAAGCTCTTATATTATCTGCTAGAGATCACAAAACGAGACTGTGCACCAAATAATTTCAGAGCTATCCCATATGTTAACCTTTAAGCATCTTTGAAGTTGGACTAAGAGCAAAAAGAAATCTGACCTTTTACCAGAAGCACACCGAGGAGGGAGACCATCACCGCGCGCCAGCAAGAACCAGAGTCAGGAAAACAGATTGCAGAAACTTGCAGGTCAGCCGATCACCCATTAGTAGTAGAGGAGCATGGTGGATGAAAGAACGGCGTGAGGAGAAAGACTAGGAGCGAAGGGAGTTGACCCTGCTGCTTATGCAGAGTGAGGAGAGCGGAAAACTAAACCTTCTTCCAGCAGGGAAGCCAGGAACTTAGAGAAACTGCTGAGATCGACCTTGGGAGAAATGAACGTGTCCAAAAGGTGCTATGCATGAGAAAAAGGTTCGTTCGAGGGATAGACACGTCTTCAGCTTTAAGATCAAAGATGGAGTCACATAAATGAGAGAGATGAAGGAGGGGGGAATGGCAAGAATACCTTACTCGAGACCGATTGGATGGACGCCATGGAAGACCATTCCCTGGTTGGATGCTAATTAATTCCAAGGTAATTTATAATATATAAATGTGAAATTTTAGAGGAGGTTTAAATATAGCTTTAGAGAAAGAAAATTATTATTAAAAATAAATGACGAAAATATGCAAATATCTTTAATTCTTAATAATAACATTGATATGTGTAATAAAAAAAGAGATTTATGTACTAATTTTCAGTGAAATAAATACGAGGATGATTAAAATAAAACAAGAGTCATGTGGTAGCAATGTTAATGCTTTTTTTTAGCACAATGATGTTGTCACCACTTAACACAAGTGTATATATTATTTTAATCACTGAATTTTGTTATAATTAATTATTATGTTTTAGTTTTTTTATTTATAAGAATAGGATCAAATTCATTTTGGTGAGATCACAAATTTTTTTGTTTAAAATTTGTCAAAATGAATTTAATGCATAAATCTCTAAGACAGTAATATTATATAGAATTTACAAATAAAACTAACGATTCTTGGCAAATTTAACTAGAAAATATATCCAAGAGACAACACAAAATTCTACTTTATTATTTCCAAATTTCAATTAAAAACAAGGAGTTGTCTTACTTTTTGGAGTTTTTGACGTTGGAATTCTGCAGAAAAAATTGTAGAGAAATCTTGATTTGTATTATGTAAACTAGTTTTTTTTGACAATATATGGATCAAGCACCCTAAAACCTCTATGACACTTCTATTGTATAGGGCTACCCATCAAGCTAGTGATTTCACTGAAATTCTGCTGGATTTTAGAAAAATCAGACTAGAAAAATCCAAAAAATTTCCAAAAAATTCATACCGAAAAAAACAACTAGTTAAAAACAATAATTACATGAACAAAAATCAATAATAAATATTTAATAAATATTATTATTTTTTCCATCAAAATCAATAATTAATATTTAATATATATTGTTTAATAACATTATTATCTACTAAAATTCTATTTTAGGAAATAAGCTTCCCATTAAAAAAATTTTTATCAAAATCACATTTAAAAATAATTTATTTTAATATTTTAAATTTTTAAGTTGAATTTTTTTAAAAATACATTAATTTTTTAATTAATTAAAATTAATAAATAATTTTAATTCACTATTAAAATTA
>APFE030466704.1:0-29882 GCA_000404065.3 Pinus taeda | reverse complement strand
GATTTAACGTACCATATACCGTGGTAGAGAATTAGTCGATCAAAATCCATGCTTACATATGAAGTCAGCAATGATGGCTCTTACACATACGATTTTGTAGGAGTATACATCGTTCAACGTGCATCACACCAGCATAGTTCCAATGCATAGTTCAAATGCACCATAACTTTCTAGCATTCAATAAGAACCAATGCACATATACATCAACACACAACTTCTAAAATTGATTCAAAAGCTTTCGAAATTATTTCAACGTCTTCCAAAAAAATTTCATAGATTTAACATATAGTATAGTTTACTGCCATAGGAACTCAATGCAGAGCTAAAAATCCAACGCACTAGGTACAGTTCAAGGTATTGAGTTCAATGACCATGATCAATACACAGAGGAGAAATACACCAATGCACAATCACATAGTCCAACCTTCAATTCATTTCAATGGTTAGAGCAACGTACACACACAACAAAATTTTCAATGTAGAACGCAGAGAACACTTTCTCGATCGCAGTGAATAATGAAGGTAAATAGGAGTTATAGGAGCAAAGGGAAGTCAAAAAGGGGCTTGGCTATGATACCATGTTAAGTGAGGAGGGTAACTCCACGAATTGATTTGTTTATTGTATTAGCCATATCATGAATTTATACATGAGTGGAGAGACTCTTGGGATTCCAATTCCAAGGTGTCTTGGTTTTCTCAAATGCATAACTGACAATATTTACAATACTCCTTTTCGATTAAGTGTCAACAAATTCTTTTAAAAGATCCATTTTTTTCTTCTTTTCCTTTGTCAACTTCCATAGTCATTAATAAACCACAAGTGATTGCCACTATAGTGTTTTACCCTCCATTTAGCTTGGAATATGTGCCACATGACCTTGGTTTAATTTATTTACATATAAAATCAATCTGGGGCTAATACGCATTTACCTTGGCCATAAACCAGTAAAAAAACCCCAATTACCAAAAATTACCTAGACCCATGATCGTGGCAGAAGATGTTTTGTTCAAATCTGGCATTTTCTCACATAACTACTCCTCCACATTTGTGCTAATGTTATTTGCACGAATCTCTACTATTGCATTATTTTTTCACACTCTGCCCCATCTACATGACACTGTTTCATTTTGTTACTACCTCCTCTATTTGTGCAGACAATCAAAACTACAAAACTTTGCCTCCAACATTTACAAATATAGCTTGATTTTAATTTTAATCTTGAAAGGATATATATATATATAATATATATATATATTATATATATTATATATATTATATATAGACCATATTCTCAAAAAGAGAGATGTTTACAAAATTTAGGCAACCAAAATGAGTATATTATTATGTTTTCATGATGTTTGGAATCTTATATTTTATGGACAAGAATAAAAAAATGACAAGGCAACCAAACAAGCCTTAACAAATGCTCAAAAAGGTTCATGTAAAGATAACATGAATAATGATGCAAAAACATTATATGTCATCCAAAATGACTAGGATGAAAGTATGTTTCCCAATATCTCGACACTAAAATTTTCAAAAACAATTTGAGACATATTTGAGGCCAACAATGAAGGAATTACTAAGGTAAAGATAGCCAAGTTGTAGACATTAAGAATGAATTTTGAGAATTAAAATATGAAGGAGTTAGAGTCAGTGAATCAATTTATGATCAAATTCATGAATATTGTCAACAAATTACAAATCAAGTATGATGAACTTCTAATTATATTTTTCTTATATATGGTTGGAGTAGCAATCACATGATAGGAAACAAAAGCCCAATTGAAAATCTAAATGATTTAGTAAGGACTAATGTCATTTGGGGTTATAGATGATATTCTAAATGTTATGGGTAAAAGAATGGCCAACATCCTAACCAAACAAGGATAGAAAAGGCACATGAAATATGTGTATTATACCTTAGGTTTGAAACATGACCTCCCCGAGTTTGAAACATAACCTCATTGGTGTCAACCAATTTACTCAAAAAAGGTAAATATCATCTTTAATTAGAGTGATTGTTTATATATGACAAACATCCCAATAAGACAATTGTTAGGGTGAATATGACAAAGAACAAAATGTATTCTCTTTCCATGAATTACGATATACATGATTTTTCATTTACCCAAAAGGATATGTGTTTTGGAAATTTGAGTTGTGGCATTTTAGATTTGGTCTTCTACATTTTGGTGGCCTAAAACTATTACAACATCAAACAATGGTTGAAGGTATTCCTCTCATTCAAGAGCTAACTAGTTCATGTGATAGTTGTATTCTAGAAGAGTAACATAGAGATAGTTTTCTAAAGGGTGTGTTTTATAGAGTAAAGCTACCATTGGAGGTCATTCATATAGATCTGTGTGGCCCAATCTAGACCCAATCACTAAGGTGAATCTGCTACTTCCTCAACTTCAAAGATGATTACAACAAAAAGAAAATTAGATGTACTCGAAAAAATCCAAAACTTTTGACATGTTCAAATAATTCAAGGCATTATTGGGGAAGAAAAGTGGAAATCAAATTAAAGTGTTAATATCAGACAAAGAAGGTGAATATGATTCAAATGTTTTCACAATTTATACAAGAATAATTTGATCAAAATACATTTTACAACAAGGTATATAGATATTAATAAAATGGGTTAGTGGAAAAGAAAACAAACCATTGTGAATATGGTTAGAAGCATCTTAAATCAATCATTCATCAAATCATTTTTGGTGAGAAATAATACCTTACTCTATTTATTTTTTGAGCATATCTCCCACTAAAAGTGTGAATAAAAAAGTCCCCAGAAATGGATGGATTTGTGTAAATTATAGTGTAGCACACTTCATAGTATTATGCTCATGTTTCCAAAGAGTTGAGAAGGAAGTTAGATGAAAAAAGTGAAAAGTGTGTAAAATGATCACTGTCATGATGTATAATACAATTCTAAAGAAGGTAATAATCAATAGGAATGTTGAATTCAAAGAAGATGAAGCATAAACAAAACTATAATTGTTGGAGTAGTGACACCTCAAGCAAAAGATGAAGTGGAGGAGTAGTTTGCAAAAGGTGGAAAACAGGGTTAATAAATGTCATCATTAGTCAGAGATACCCCAAAAATTACTCCAAGGAATCCCATTCAAGGTGATTCATCTAGCCCATTAACTTGATTTATTCTTACTTTTCAATCAAGTAGTGAATCTAACCCTACAATTGTTTCACTAAAGTCTAGGAAGACTAGAAGTTTGAGATAAATATATCAAAATCTAGATGTTCATTCAAATTTTTCATTATTAACTTATTAACCCACATAATTTAAATAACTAATCAAAGAATGAAAATAGGTTAAAAGAAATTCAACCCAATATATCCTCTATTAAATTCATATTCAACATTCAACATTCTATAGCAAGAACAAAAATGTCTTGCATATTTGAAGGTATGAATATCTATCTATATGAGTTAAGAAGGGTTTTAGGAATTTCATATTTGATTGGTATTGTTCTTTTAATACTAAATAAGGGAAAGAGACTATGTAGAAAAAAACCATGCTTGGTCTTGGAAATCACTTCTATAATGCTCCATATTGTTACTTATTTAATAATAATAATGATATTATTGTTAAATAAGTAATAATAATAATATAGAGGGAATTACAAATTTCTAGGAAATGTCATTAAAACCATGAGGTGTTAATCATGGATCTAGACATATCCATCTTGGGTTGACCACCTCCATGACCTTGTTCATAATACTTTTTGTTGCAAATACATAAGCCTATCTCAATGATCAATTATAAACTTCCATGCTTTCAAGGAAAATCCATTGAACCTTATATGAGTATGTTTAAAATGAAAATGGTTTGGCCTGATGACAATAATTAATTAAATTCAAAACATTAGGCAATTCCAAGTCTCTATGTTACACTAAACATAAGAAAAAACAATGATTAATTTGCATTCATTAGTAAGGTGTGTGTGTGTGTGTGTGTGAGAGAGAGAGAGAGAGAGAGAGAGAGAGCGAGAGATAAAGTGGAATATACATATTCTAGTCCATTGCATCAAAGTATTCATAATGTCAATTGAACCTGGGAGCGAAGGATTACCAATCATTTCCTCCCACCACATAGGATAAACCCGATCGATATATTATAAAAAATATATTATAAAGGATTTCTTGGGAAATCTTGAAGCCTTAAAATAGGCTTCCTCAAGTAAATAAATTAAAAATAAACTTTATTAAAATTTAAAGAAACAGAAAAAAACTACTTACTTAAATATATATTTGACTATCTTCTTATAGATTATATGTATTGTTAAGTGTTAAACAACATTAAATACTCATTTTTAAAAAACACTCATATTAAAAGAATAAAAATATATACAGCGCAATGTAATTATATAATAACAATTTTAATTTATTATAACATAAAAATATTAAATATCCCTAATTAAAAATATACTTTAAGAAACTTGTTTTTAAAAATTCTTTTATATTACATAGTTGCAAAAAAAAATAATCAATATCTAAGAGCAACTTATTGTCCACATACAACAATATAAGTAACAATACATAATAAAATCATTCTCATAATTTGAGACAAACATACTCCCACAAAATAAACTTTAAAATGTCTCATTCACACATTGTTAAATATCTTACATTTATATTAAAAAAACACACTTTAATTACAACTTTAAAAACACACTTTAATTAACTTATCACTGATAACCCTAATACACCTAATTAGAGTAAAAATAAAACAATGCTCTCTATAAATCTTAATCTTATTTTAAAAAGACAAAACAAAATTCTAGCAAGGAACAGCAAATTAAAATAATATTTAATTTTTTTTTAAAATATCAATTAAATCATAATTTTTAACAACATTTTTCGAGAACATATGAAAGTATTAAAATAAAGATAAATGAAAGCCACTGACAATACCATAATCTTATAAGCCAATTAAAGCCTTCAAAGCCATTCAAAATGTATGGAATACTTAATATTCAACTTGCCCGAATAGAAAATAGTTATTAGTAAAACTCAAAGCTTTGAAAAACGAATTTTGAAAATAATATACATAATTAATGATTCACGTAAACCCAGACCTATATGATATATACATAAAGACACCTCACTGATCAACTTCTCTCGGTAGTTGTGATATACCATGTTTTCCAATACCATAAAAGCAATGGTATATATTAATAATTTAGTATGTTGGTTTGTTTTTTTCCCTGTAAAATAAATTGCAGTAGTCTATAACGCTACTTTTTGAAAACTTTTCCGGCTGATTTTTCCGATCAACTCCAAATAAATTAGTTAAACCTCCCAAATTACAAATTTGTTAATCACAATTCTTTTTTTAAAATGGACATGTGCTCTTGTAAAAAAAAAATTATCAACCTGAAAACAATAATTCGTCACGAATATGATTCCCTTTGTAATCCAACATTTTTCCAATCGTTTCTCCCCTTTCCTTCGCTACACTATATACCTTTATTTATTTCAATCTCCGTTTTTCTAAATTAAAATATTAAGGTTACCTCCAAAACATTTAAGTATATTTATATATTTTTTGAATTTAATTTTTTTCATATGTGATTAATTTTCATTAGATTATAACTTTAGAGAGAGCTATTTGTAAAGAAAATAAATGATTTCAAGAGGTAGTTACACTCTTCCTGAACTTATTTTTTCACAATTCTTATAAGAGCATTTAGTGGCTTTGTATTAGGTTTAATTTTCATTAAGTTTTAAGTTGAAAGCATTATAGAGAAGAATTAAACGTGGGAGCCACCTATCATAAACCATTCCAAAGATCGTTTAAGCTGGAAATAGTTTACACCATCCTAATAACATCCCATATAATAGTAAACACGTCAAAATTAAAACTTCTCTTAACCTAAATATTTATAAACAATAACCACCATTATTTACAATATCTTAAAGTTCATAATATCAATACAAACTAGCCCTTTTATAAAAACAAATTAGAAAAATAACCACATTTAAAATGTAAACCATTAAATTTCAAGGAATTCAATCTACTAATAACCAAATAGCAAGGTCATGTGAACCGGATGGGCCCAAGAGCTTTAATGATAATAAACAAAATCATAATAGTAGGGTTTGCAAATGTGAACATGATGTGGCCAACAAACTAGTGACTTTGATTGATTCACATGGAATTTGTACAAAGTAGTTTTGAAGAATTATTTTCGACTTCTTCCTTTACGATGTCGATAGAAATAATTCAAAAAGAACCTTCCTCTCACGAGTATAAATTAATTTGGGCATTTGGTTATTCTCTTATTAATTAATAGAAATATTAAATAAAAAGATATCAAGGATCATTTAAAGAGATTATGGACAAGATCGCGAGGATTTAAGGAAGCATAAAGTGGCTTTAATTTTCAGGTTTTTAAATACCATCGGAAACTCCGCTAATCTAGTGGATCCCAAGAATATGAAGGGTGTTTATGTTATCCCATGCTCTTGTAGGACTTCCTACATTAGTGAGACTGACTGGTCACTCGATTGGTCACTCGATTAATCAAAGGATTCGTGAGCATGCCCTGACATCAAGCATGGCAGGACCCACTCCTCTACTTTGGCATAGCATGCAGATAAATCTAAGCATCACATATGCATTGAGGAGGCCCAAGTCGTTGCTAGGCTTAGTCATTTCCATCATCCTAAATCTAGAGAGACCCTAGAAATTGAAAAAAGACCCAATAATTTGAATAGAGATGATGGTTGGAATATTAGTAGAAGATGGGTCCCTATATTGTCCTCCTAATTTTTTTTGGGATTTTTGTTTGTTTGTTTGTTTATGTAGGTATTAGAATCCTTTTTATATTTGGGATTTTTGTTTGTTTGTTTGTTTATGTAGGTATTAGAATCCTTTTTATATTATTTGTTGTTGATTTATTCTTCATTAGAGTTTATTTTCTTGATCCTTAGTGTATTTTTTTTTTATGTATTTTACCATCCTATTCTTCTTAACTCCTTTTAGTATTTTTTTTATTTGTTTAATGGGCCTCAGCACCATATTTTATTGTTGATCTTGTTTATTTATTGATTTTCTTTGAATTATATATCTATATATATATATATTCTTTGACTGATGTATATTTTTTTTTTCTTATTATTTTCCATTAATTATTTTATTTATTAAATGGTCCTGTCCAATGGTGTTGACTCGTTTTTATATTTTAATTCCTTCTTTGTTTAGAGTCACTTGATTTTTTTTTTTAATATTATTTTTCAAAAACTAGTCATTTAATATAGTCGTTACATAATAATATTTTAATAAATTAATAAACTAGTATCATTATTTAAATATTATTTTTCAAAAACTAACCGTTTAATATAGCCGTTACCTATTAATATTTTTAATAAATTATTCATTATTTAAATTAATATCATAATTTAATATTATTGTTAAAATATACCAGTTAATTAAATTATGTCTCTGTAAGCCTTTGCCACCAATTGTTGTTGTAAACGCCTAAAAATTTCTTATGTGATTTTTACCGAAAAACTTTGCTTAATTCATTTGGATCATAGAAGCTGATTACAAAAACTAAAACATTACTTAACAATAATTGACATTATTATAAGTTTTTCAATTAATTTATAATTTTCTTTAAAAACAAAAATATTTATATTCTTATTATAAAATAAGTTTTTTAAGTTATGGAATAAAAAGAAATTCTAAAATTATTTTTTTCTTTATAGATAATTAGCATTCGCTCATAATTCTAGGTGACATGTTTTTTCTTTATAACCATATACATTGGTGAATGACCACAGGTGACTATCTTTACTACTAATTTGACAACTAAATTATAATAGATTTTCCTTTTATATTAAACTATAACAACCATAAAACTTGTGATGTTAAAGACATCACTATCAACTAAAATCAATCTAACCTAACCTGTGGTCTAAGGAGGTTGTTCTTTTGCCCTGAAAATTATAGAAATTCTATATTTTGATCAAATCAGGGAAATTTTTTGTAAATCCAAGTTAGACGTCAAAATTTTATGTGTCCCAATAATTTTTAATGGTGCTGAATACATTTCCACCATCAAAAACATGATTCAAACACTACCTTTACAAAAAAATTTGAAATTTTATTAACAAAATTCCAACCAAACTATATACCTCATCCTCCGACTCCCCAAAAAATTTTGAAATTTTATTAACAAAATTCCAACCAAACTATACCTCAGCCTCCGACTCCCCAAAAAAGCAACTCAACATCACCGATCGTGCGAAACGTATATACTGTGCTTCCCTGGACTTGACCAGAGAGCGTACTTGGCATGTACAATATATTATAATAATATATACTATATATCGACAAATCATACTATAATAATACATACTATATATCGACAAATCTCTCAGGATTTTACTTTCATTGAAAAGTCGGATGAACATGGGTTTCAGTAATAATTTAGCCATCTCATTAAATAAACCAACTGTAAGAGGACCCTGACAAACTTATGGGGGAGTGTTTTCTACCCACAACATTGACACTCCACCGAATCTTCAACCCGATCGAAGTAGATGAGAATGGTCGTTGTGATGTTTTTCAGATCCCTTGCTCCGTCAGTCTATGTAAACAGGAGAAACAGTAGTGAAATTATGTTTCAGACCCTGTAAAGTAAACATCCTACTGCGATTTGTGCCCTGTAAACTAATTTGGGATTTTGCCATGGAGCACAATGGAGCTGATCATCTTGTGGACCCATTGATTCAACATGAGGATATCAAGAGTCAGCAGAAGTCTGAGGAGGAGTCGGCCTTCATAGAATCTGTGTTATCTCAAGAACATATTCCCTGGTCCGGAATTGCTCAAGCTGCCATTATTGAATCCAAGAAACTATGGATTCTCTCTGCCCCTTCTATAATAGTTAGTGTTTTTAATTTTATGCCCTCTGCCATATCTCAAATGTTTGCTGGTCATCTTGGAGAGTTGCAGCTTGCAGGAGCATCCATAGCTAGTGTGGCCATTCAAGGAT
This sequence comes from Pinus taeda, assembly GCA_000404065.3. Taxonomy (NCBI): domain Eukaryota; kingdom Viridiplantae; phylum Streptophyta; class Pinopsida; order Pinales; family Pinaceae; genus Pinus; species Pinus taeda. The sequence continues at coordinate 20,852 of APFE030466704.1, read as the reverse complement.
TGGCCTACGGAATTATGGTAAGTGTCTCTGTTATTATGTCTTTGTTTCCTGTGGTCATTACAGTTATGTGTTTATGTTGGTCTCAGTGGTGTATTTTCTTTTGCAGCTTGGAATGGCAACAGCAGTCCAGACTGTGTGTGGGCAAGCTTACGGTGCTAAACAGTACAGCATGCTTGGAGTCATCTGCCAGAGGTCCATGATAATAATGACTGGAACTGCAATACTCCTGGGCATCCTCTACTATTTTGCGGATCCAGTATTGATTGCCATAGGGCAGAGTAAAGAAATCTCTGCTGCAGGAGGTATTTTTGCCAAAGGTCTTATTCCTCAGTTGTTTGCTTTTGCCCTCAATTGCCCCATGCAGAGGTTTTTGCAGGCTCAGAACATAGTGGCCCCTATTGCCTATATTGCTGTTGGGACATGTCTATTCCATATATTGATCACCTGGGTGGCAGTAGACAAGCTAGGATTTGGCCTGCTAGGGATAGCCCTAATAGTGAGTTTGACTTGGTGGGTTCTGGTCATTACTACTGCCTTGTATATATTCTATAGCCCATACTGCAGGCATACATGGACGGGCTTCACCTTGAAGGCCTTCACAGGACTCTGGTCATACTTCAAGTTAACTCTGGCATCGGCTGTTATGCTAACGTATGCCTTAATACTCTTTGGAAGATACACAGATTATCTGAATTATATCTGGGCGTTTATATAATAGCTTAGCCTGTTTTGACAAGTTTTGTTTTGTTCCACACCTGATTTTGCAGTTTGGAAATATGGTACATTGAAGTATTGGTGCTTGTATCGGGTTTGCTGCCAAATGCAGAGGTCGCTCTGGATTCCATTTCTGTTTGGTATGAGACTTTCCCATTTAAAGATAACTAATTTAAAGCCAAATAAAAGCTCCATGCTTATGCATTGTCCCAACTTAGTTAGATAGTTATGCCAGTTAATATATCTCTAACGTGCCAGGTTTTGAACATATATGCAGCATGAATTATTACAACTGGGAGTTGATGGCAATGTTGGGTCTCAGTACAGCTGCAAGGTATACATTTATGATTTATAATAATATATTGTTTTATTGGGGCATTTTTATGGCTATTGCAGATTTTGGGAATATCTTTAAATCTGACCGTCGCCAGAGGGGTCAAACAATTGACCCTCTCCTGAAGGTAGATTCTCCGATATTGGGGAAATCTGCAATTCACATAAATTCAGCGGTTTTATTGCAATGCTGAACTTAATTTCTCCATTGGTAAACATTATATAGCATGGTATACTTTTTTTTCCCATTTGCTGTATCTAGAAAGTGGTTTTCTTTATTGTGGTATTTATATTATTTGCAGTATAAGAGTGGGTAATGAGCTGGGAGCCAGGAGACCTAAAACTGCAAGATTTTCAGTTGTAGTTGTGGTGGTCACTTGCTTCATAATAAGTGTCATACTTGCCATTGGGATTCTGCTACTGAAGAAAGAACTCGCCATGGCATTCACAAGCACCACTGTGGTTATACGCGCAGTCTATGCATTGATACCTCTACTTGCAATATCTGTTCTCTTGAATGGCACCCAACCTATTCTCTCAGGTTGGAATTTTCAGTATCAACAATTTATTTGCAGCAGAAAGCTGGTAGTTGATGTTTGCTATATTTAGGTTATATTTTCGTTGACATCATAAAGGTATTGTGATTGCAGGGGTGGCAATTGGATGTGGATGGCAAGCTGTGGTGGCATATGTGAATTTAGTGACATACTATCTTGTTGGCTTACCAGTTGGAATTGCTTTAGGATTGAAGACCAGTCTTGGAATCGATGTAATTATTTGAAATACATAGCTAACTTTTTCTACTTTTATTTGTTTTTTTCAACATAATTAGATTGTCCATGCTCAAAAATGCAAAATTAAAAGATAACAGAGGAATAACCTTATTCTGTTTCTGAGTATATTGTAGTATGTTTCTTTCTGACATTGGCAATGGCAGGGAATCTGGTGGGGATTAATCCTGGGAGTGGCACTGCAGACGTTAGTACTCATTATTCTTACAGCACGTACTAATTGGAACAAAGAGGTTTGTTGCATTTTTACTTCCTGAACATTTATAGAAAATAGATAAGAAAATGAATGAGCTAACGAGGTTTAGTTTCAGGTCCAATCGGCGTCGGACAGAGTTGAGCGTTCCCAGTACGGGGAGCCTGCAGATAACTCAAACGGAGTGGTGGTTCCATAAGTTGGATTATTGAAATTAAGAGTGAATCGCATTGCAAAGAAAAGGGCATGCCCAATTTGATGGCAAATCGTTTTGTATGATGCGAGGTACATCGATTGGGACAACGGAAATTGAAGAAGTTACTCAATTCAATTCTTCTACCAGAGGCTGCTTCTTTTCTTCTTTATAGCGTATTCAAACGAAAGTAGTTCAGGCCCCGCGTGCTCGACTTTTGGTTATTGTGGAGAAATGGTCGGTTCTTGTACTGCTTTTAAAACAAAAATGTATTCCATAGTCAGCGTGTCTATAATTGCAACATTCCTATATTTTTGGTATATTTCTTTGGGCAGACTTTGTTGGCGACTTTTTTAAATCTCTAGTTTTTTTTGTTATATATTTGGGAGGATTTCTAGGTATATTTTTTGATCTAATTTGTTGCTTAAAATTTGAAAGAGATTGGTTAGAATTACAAGAGTTTGAGTTGTAATTCTCCATAATCTAAGTGCTTTATCAAAATCTCATCTGAATATATGTTTCAACAGAAATAGAAAGTTTCAAAGCTGGTCCGGAGCTTTTTATTTGCATGCATTTTTGGGATTAAAACTAAATTCATTTATAAATTAAATAAAACATTTTAAATAATAAAAATTGAAAATTGAAGAAAAAAAAACTCATGATTATTATTATCTAATTTTAAGGTCACAATCAAATTGGTCCCTGAGACTCCTTGTTTGCCGACAAAGGACCAGTGGTTTGACCGCTAAGTCTAGTAAGGTGTACATACTCTACCCCCTCTAGTTTTGAACCTGTGACTTCTGGAGAGGAAACAAATGCTCTTAACCATTAAGCCCACTTTACCATTAAATTGTTAGGTAAAATACTGAGGTTTAGTCCCAATAACTTATGTGATACAATCCCAAATAAAACTATATATGCTCTGATCACTGCTCCAAACCTGATTTTTTTAGTTAAACAAAATTAAATGACTCATAATTACAAAATCAAATCAAATTTTCATTAGAATTTTATGTTTAATCGAATGGACAAGAACAACAAATTCTTCTAAGGGAAAACGCGTTGCTAGCCGCTAAGGTGTTGCGCAGCCCTAGCCAGAAAACGCAGCAAGCAGCACATAGTTGCCCCTTAGCAGCCTCTTGCTGCTGAGAATCAAGCAACATCGGCTCATCAAAGGACGGAGAGCCTCTTTCAGATCACCAACAAGAAAATGAAGGAACAGCAAAAGCTTTCGCCTCTCTCATTTCTGCAATGGGTCTGGCAAAGAACCGACCATTAGTCACTAAGTTTGCTAAAAAATTGGAAGACAGCTCTGAAATCTCACTCCCTCCTGCCCTTCCTTGTAAAGCAACACTTTCCCTGGCGGAACGTGGATTAGTCGAGTAGTTTACTTGGTTATGGCCATTGCCTAAAACTATCCAAAAATGGGTAGAAAGGAACTGAACTGCGTCAATAGATGGGAAAATCTCAATCAGGTTTTGTGAAAGAAGGTACTACACCTTTCACTTTGAAACCAAGGAGAATCGAGATCTGATATTTAGGAATGGCCCTTACTTTATGGATACAAGGGGACTGTATTTAAACAGATGGACGCCGGATTTCGATCCAGAAATGAATGTACCCAATGCCGTCCCTGTTTGAGTCAGATTGCCACATCTTCCCCTCCACTGTTGGGGAGATGATTCAGTTAAAGCCATAGGAAATGCAATTGGAAAATACATAAATAGTTGTGAACCAAAGGAAAATATGCATGCATGTGCCAGAATCTGTGTAGAATTGGATCTAGGGAAAGGGTTTCCAAAAGCCATCAAAATCAAAGTGGATCAGTAGACGCATATACAACAGCTAGATTATGAACAAATCCCCTTCAAATGTAAGGTATGTCACGAATATGGTCATTTTCCTAATAGATGTACAAAAAAGAAAGAAAATTAAAATGAAAAAGATTGAATATCCAAAAAACAAATGGGAACGTGTTAAAAGAAAGAAGACAATCAATAAACAACCAAACCATTCTTCTACGCAGCCCACCATATCCTCTGATCTCCATCCTCTATCACCAAAAGCAGACAACAATCTTCTTAGTAGCCTTAATCCTTTTGAGCCACTGGATCCTCAGCCCCCTATCCCCCACACCCAAATCTAGATCCCCCCACCATACTCCCAACCCCCCTTCATCCCCTTTGGTCTCAAACACCCATTCACCACCCCCTCCCTTAGTAGATAGAATCCTAACAAGAAAGTAGTCATAGGAAGCACTCCCAAATGTAGAATATCAAAAAACGCAGAAAGAAAGATAAACAAAGAGTTGAGGGACGGAGCAGCAACAAAGGAAATGGCATTAGAAACACAGCAACCTATGGAAACATTCTTAGGAAGGAACACAAGAAACAAAGAAAAAAGCCAGCGAAGAAGGAAAGGACCCATGCACCACCCAACAAGAAAATAATGATAGTGGTCTCCTGGAATTGCTGAGGAATGGGATCATCCTTAAAAGAAAATGCCACAAGATACATTATGGCAAAAGAAAACGTAGATATCCTTATGATTCAGGAGACAAAAATAAATAGCCAAGAAATTGAAAAAAAAAAAAAAATCAGAAATTATGAAGGGGAAGCAATACAGGCAACAAAAGTGTCAGGAGGTATTCACACAATATGGAAGAAAGGAATCTGGGAATTAATACAACAAAAAAAAGATTAGCGTTGGATACAAACGGATCTAATGCAAATCAGTACAAAAAAAAATTATAGTGTCATAAACATATACGCCCCCAATCACTACAAGGAAAAAGAGCAATGCTGGGCCATCATACAAGAAGCACTAAAAGAAACACAAGCTGGGAAAATAATCCTAGGAGGAAACTTAAATTTGGTAAGAAGTATAGAAGAAAAGTTTGGAGGAACATATCACATAGACCCATCCACGGATGCTCTAGAAGAAATAATGGAACAACACAATTTAATAGACATCCCTCCAAGCAACGGGAAATACACCTGGAGCAATAAAAGAGTGGGCAAAAGCAACATAAAAGAAAGGTTGGATAGAATCATGATACAAAAAAACATCGCAGCAGTGTACAGCTCCATCAAATCAAAAATTTTACATACCACAACATCCGACCATAAACCGGTGGCAATAGTCATGGGCAAAATGGAAAATCAAGGACCGCTCCCATTTAGATACAGCACAATTTGGGACAACAATACAAAAATCAGTGAATTAATTAAGGAAGCATGGGAGCCAAGAGTATCAGGATCACCACAGTTGGGAGAGAAAATTAAAAAGATGTATGAGCCAAGCTAAAGGAATGGGCAAGAGCAAATGAAAAAAAAAAAAAAAAAGAAGAAGAAGAAGAAGAAAAAAGAGTTGCACCAGAAAATAGAGAGCATGCAAATTGAAAAAGAAGGCAAAGAAGAAGCCAAGCAAAATTATCTAAGAGAGAAGGAATTTTTTTGGAAAATATATAGGGAAAACAAGAAAGAAGAAGAAGAAACCAGACTGAAATCCAGAAGCCTGTGGCTCAAGGCAGGGGATAAAAACACATCATTTTTCCACAACACAATGAAGATTAGAAGAGCAAGAAACCAAATAGAAAAAATACAGGTTGAAAGTCAAGAGGTCAAAGGTGTGGAGGAATTAAAAAAAAGCAGTCCACAAGAACTTCAAAAATTTACTTTCAGCAAAAGAAGAAACGACTGAATATGAAGATTTCCTACAACACACAAAAAAAAATTAAAAGAGATCAAAACGCATAAATGTGCAAAGAACTCACAAAAGAAGAGGTAGTGGCGGCTATATGGAGCCTGCATCCAAATAAAGCCCCAAGGCCAGATGGTTTTACAATAGCATTCTATAGATTTCATTGGTATATAATCAGAAATGATTTTTTAAGAATGGTGAAGAATGTCTTCAAAAAAAAAATAGGAAGCAACACAAAATCCTCCTACCTTGCTCTAGTCTCAAAGGAGTCAAACCCCTCCACTTTCAACAGATTTCGCCATATCTCTCTTTGCAATTCCTCTTACAAGATAATAACAAAAATAATTGCAAATAGAATCAAGGAAGTGCTTCCGATAATCATATCTGAAAATCAAGGAGGATTTGTGCCTAACAGACAAATCATAGATAATGTAATTATTGTACAGGAAGTTGTACACTCTAGTATGCTAAGGCAAGAAAAATGCATCATAATCAAATTAGATATGGCAAATGCATTTGACAGGGTCAGCCATCCATATCTAATGGCTGTCCTTTAGAAACTTGGATTCTCAAGAGAAATAACAGAAGTAATCCAGGCATGCATCTCTATCCCATGGATTTCCCCCCCATAAATGGAAGGCCCAGTGAATTTTTTCAAAGCACAAGAGGCCTCGGGCAAGGATGTCCTCTCTCTCCCTTCCTATATATTATAATGGCAGAAATTTTAAGCAGGGCCTTGGAAAAACAAAGAAAATAAAGAAACATCATAGGGCTCAGAATAACAAAAATAGTAAAAACAATAAACCACTCACTTTTTGCTGATGACACATTGCTGCTGGGAGGGGCATCAACAATAATAACAAGAAGGTTCAAAAAAATTTTGGATGATTTTTTACATGTTTCAAGTGGGCTTTTAAACAACACAAAATGCAGAATATATGGATGAAATACCCCTTCCAAAATCATGCAAAGGATTTCTCAAATCTTAGAAATCCCCATTCAGGAAAAATGGACTCACTTCTTTTACTTGGGACTGCCAATCTCAAAAGAGAACATGAAGGCAGAAATATGGACTAAACAAATTGAAAAAATGAAAAATAAAATATAAAGCTGGGGTATGATGTGGCTAAATATGGTAGGAAGGGTAATGTTAATCAAAGCACTCTTTGCAGCACTACCTATCTACCAATATGCAATAATCATGGCCCCAACAAGTGCTCGCAAACAAATGGAGCTAATCTTAAAAAGCCTTTTATGGCAGGGGGGAAGCAAGAAAACAAAAAATTCAACCTGGTTAGGTGGGAGCAAGTAGTGCTACCATATGAAAAAGGAGGCCAATCAATACGGATACCTGGGCTCATGAATGCGACCTTGGGAATGAAAATAGTATGGAGACTGATCACGGGAAAAGAGAGCTAGTGGAAAAAAACTCTTATCTCAAAATACATGGATGGCTCCAGGAAATGACTGCTTAATGGAAATATCCCAATAAGAAAATTTACTCAAGCATGGAAGCTAGTAAAAAAACAATTCCTCTAATGAGTAGCTACATCTCTAAAATTCCAGGGAATGGAAAAACAATATCGATTTGGGAGGATAGAATCGTGGGAAAAGAACCACTGAAGACTCATACAGAAATTGAAGGTATCCAAGAGTGGATGAAAGAAAAAGGTCTCAACACTTTACACTCAATTTCTTTATGGAACCAAAAGGAATGGCAAGACTAGAAAATTTCAACAATTCCCGCAAACCTGGAAGGGAAATGGAGCAAAATTAGGTAGCTCATAAAAGTGGTAGCACCAATCAACTATGATGAGGAAGATGATTACCTCTGGGATCCAAGTGGTGGGCAATACATAGTCAAGACTGGATACAAAATCCTACAAGAACAACCAAATCAACAAGATTGGGATTCTTGGAAAATAGCCTGGAAATCAGAAAGTTTTCCTAAGATCAAAACGTTCATCTAGACTCTTTTAAAAGGGAAGATCTTGACCAATGAAAGCTTAAATAAAAAAGGCTTTCAAAGCCCATCATGATACCCATTATGCTTGCAGGCCGAAGCAAATATTCAACATCTATTCCAAGGATGTATTTTTGCCAAAGAATGTTGGCAGCAACTTATAAGCCCCTGGGAAATAAGTATAAATTTTGAAAAGCCTTTGCCGGATTTTCTCCAAACCTTAGAGAAGGCCTATCCATATACAACAAAGAAAAAAGTCACAATTCAGAGAATATGGAAATGCATTCTAGTAGTTCTATGTTGACAAATTTGGTTGACACGAAACAAGTGCATCTTCAAAAATCAAACTCCAAGAATATGAAAACCCTCTAAAAAATGTGGGGATTAACTTCTGAAATCCTCAACATCAAAGGAACAACTCCAACATATTACAACACTCTTCGACAAAAAGAGCGAGATTGGCTCAGCGAAGCCATAATAAATAACAATGGACAAAGAGGACAGAGGAAGATAAACTCAAGAAATATTTGGAAAATAAGAATGTGTGAAGAGAAACTCGCAAATTGGAAAAAAATTCAGAATAGATATTGTCTATACTTTGATGGGGCCTCAAAGAATAATCCGGGAAAGACAGGGGTAGGGGGAATAATCCTTGATCCTAATGGGAAAGAAAATGTCACATATGAATAGGGACTGCGACAAATCTCAAATAATAAGGCTGAAGCATATAGCTTGTTGATGGGAACAAGAATAATTAAAAAAAGAGAAATACAAAATCCTATAATAATAGGAGACTCAGCTATAATAAAAGAGGCAATGGCCCGAAACAAAAACCCAAGCAATGAATTCATGAGCATAATGTTTAGAAGAATTAGGAAGAACTTAGAAGGTTCTGGCGATGTAATCTTCAGACATGTCTTGAGAATACACAATCAACAAGTGAATTATTTTGCAAATCAAGCAATGAAAAAAAATGAAGGGAATGTTCGTGAAAATCATGAAGAATATCAAAACTCTATTCCATAATAATCAGCAAAAGATTATAAGTATGAACCACACCAAAAACAAGGAACAAAGCACAATGATAAAAGAAACAAAACATAAATCAACAGTCAGAAATCAACAAAGGACACATCACTGCAGTGAAAGGAAAAAAATCACGAGAAGGCAAAAGAAACATCATAATAGTTTATAAATTCGCATAAGCAAAGGCAGGCAGGACGATCGCAACCTTGGTCACAAGAACCAAGCAGCAATCCATCCCATCGATGGCAGACCTCGAGTTGCTCTCAATCACTATAAGAACAGAGGGAACTTGAACAATACAAGCAACTCCAGTATAAGGCAAAATCTTGTTCATGAAGAGATTTTCATCTCCCCTATCTAGTGCACAGTGTTGTTGCCCTTTCTAAGCCCCTCCCTGCCTTCTTTCTTAGTGCACAATGTTCATGAAGAGATCTTCATCTCCCCTATCCAGTGCACAGTGTTGTCACCCTTTCTAAGCCCCTCCCTACCTTCTTTCTAAGTGCACGATTCCCGTATCCCGTCACTCCCTTCAAACAACTACTCTCCATCGCAGTGCAAAGCCTCTCTGAGCATCCCTGCCTATCATCTGCCCCTCCCTCCATTTCAACCCTTTTCCCTGACTGTCATAACTAGGGTTTGGCCCCATTCTTTTACTTTCATACAAAGGAACAAATCTATAGCAGGTAGGAAAGCGTAGGACAAAAGAAACGTGGTCAACATCAGTGGAGGAAGTATTATCTCAGGTAAAACAAGATCTAGGAAGCACAACAAAACAAGGAACAGTAAGCAGCACAAGAGGAAGAACAAAAAAAATAAATGGAATTCATCCCCATTGAAAAGGCAGCAAGGAATGATGCATGTCTAGCATGCAAAGCGAACAAATTCATGTTTCAACAACTGTAAGAGTCACTCAAGGATGTCAGAAACGAAATGAGAATGGAGTATAGCTACCAGAAAAGAAACATGGCAATGCAGAAAGAAGAGATCATGGCACTAAAAACCAAATGCAAACATCTAGAAGAAGTAGTGGCATATTACAAAAACAACACTATGAGCAATGAAGGAGAGAACTCGGTCAATTATGACAAGAAGAACCAATGAACTCAAGAACAATCAGGCTACAAGCCATGAAAAAGTATTAGAGAATCCATGATATGTAAATTTACTTTCCTGTTAGGTTGTTTGTTAGGCAATACTCAAGAATAATCATAAAAATATATGAAGTTTTGAACTCAAGCATAGGAGATGGGACTGCGCTCCTATCTCATTGCTTAGCTTTCTATCATACTACAATTGTAATAGGAGGTTGCTCTTTCACAGCTTTTGGTAATATATCAACTACCCAACCTTCTTTAAAAAATAAAATAAAATTGAATTGACAAGAAAAATAAAAAGTTCCAAAGCTTGTCTCAGGATCAAGAACTCTTCACTGTAACATGCATGTGCATTTTCTTTTTTAATTAGAGTATGCATTTTTGACATGGGTACATTGACTAAAAAAATCTTGGGAATATGTTGTTTTTTATAGTCGAGCTTCAGAATATATTTGTTTTTTTTTTTAATAGATGAACTTCAGAATATATTTGTTTTTTTTATAGACAAAGCTTCATAATATATGTGTTTTTTATAAACAAGTTCACATGGATCATGAATGAAGAGAGCAGGTGGAATTGTAGGTATACGGATGAGTTTGGATACGGATAAGTTATTTATTATAAATTTTGAAATATTTAACTGACACGATACGAGTGAACCCAAAGTCAAACTGGTGAAGATTGCGGAGATGAAGGATATGCAGATAAGGAGATACGGATGACGGCGGGAGTGTAGTGAGCGTAAAGGAGGGCCACAGACTCTACTCTCCCATCACACACACATGGATCATGAACCCATGTTAATGTGCCCATGCCAATACCATGTCATATGCTTACCCATTCCCATATCAATACCATGTCATATGTACTTACCCATTCCCATGCCAATGTATTTATATGTTTTAGACGAAAATTTAAATTTACCTGGTACCTCACATATGTCAATAACATGTCATATGTAATGATGCATTCCTATGTCAATGTATTTGTATATGGTTAGGAGGGAAATTTAAATTTTAACCACCCATGCTAATACCACGATGCATTCCCATGACAATGCATTTATACATAATCCATGGTAATTTGAACTTAAATTTATCCCATTTAGGGTTGTGTTTCATGCAACACGTGGTTTTTTTATTATTGTACTAGTGAAAATGGATCCATGAATTGTTACAAAAAAATATTTTACTTTTAATAATTTTATTGGAGGAAAATATCTATTCCATAGTTTATTTTGTATTAATATCTCTTAGGCATCTCCCTTACCTATTGTTTTTTTATATTTTTTTAACAGATATTGCCATAGCTAAAAATGTTCTTTCATAATTTGAATAGTAACTAATAATGCAAACTTCAAATAATAAGGTGTTAGAGATATTAACTTCTATTTGTCTTCTACTTATATTTGATATTCCTCGTCATTGATATATTAGTCACTGTAATCTCTATGTGTGTTGTTTGGTTAGAAGGTTGTTAATTAGCTCTTAGTTTTAAGTGTTGTTGAGATATTATCTCAACTAACTAGATTGCCTTGCTAAGATAGACAATCTATCTTAATGTTTAACTTGTTGTATAAATACGTGATATTATGTGTAATAATAATATATGAAATATAGATGTGTGTAAAATTATTCCAAATTAGTATCAATGCTAGTAGCTCTCGGTGTAACCCCCGCACAAGAGGGCATAGGAACATGATACAAATGTGAGATTAGATTAGCATAGGTGTAGATTAGGTTAATGTATGTGTGTGAAGAGTTTCTACCTGTGTGGTGAGTTTGTTGAAATTTGGCACTGTAAAGGTGATCATGAGCTTAGCCACTATCAATTTGTAACCACTATACACAAGAGGCTTGTAAATGGGAAACCCAACACTATTTTGATCAAATCCTATGTGGTTGACAAAAGAGGATACTTGTTTATTCACAGAGACAATCATCAAATGCAATATGTAGTAAGTTGGCTGACATCTCACAACACCTTAATGCGCACAACCAGGTGTAGGATGGAGTCTCCCCACTTAAAATTTGCTTTTTTCTTTCTTCTTTCTACTTTTGATTGGTATACAATTTCAGAATCTGTGCAAAGGCAATTCGACCAAAAAATTCCAAAGAAATTTGAGGTAGTATTGGTATCTCATCATATGGGTTTGATGGATTTTTGTTCATTTTAATGGGTTTTTCAATTTCCTAGATACTTGCAGTGTGAGATTGGTTTTTCTCAATAACAACACATTTTTATGTATGAAGCCTTTCATGATGCGAAATAAAGAAGAGGGATACATGATACATCTTTCTCCGATCTCTCAAGACATGATGGTATAATTAAAGTGGATGTACCAATATTTAACATTGGAATGAGATTGTAGCCTTCTCTTTCTATGTAGCATTGTAGCACTAAGGGATGAATTGTTTTTACATAACAACCACAACTTATAATTTGTTTGTAAAATAAATGATGATGAATATTTATTAAAAAAAAAAAGAGCTCATGATGTAAGACTGACTTAGGTATATTTAGTATCTAGACTGCTTTCCTAGATAACTAGTGAGTACAACAGATGACATCCATGTATCTTGGTAGATGGAAGTATGTCAATACAATGACTAGTAGTACAATCATTACAAACAACAAATTAATTTAGTGGTATGAAACAATTGTAGCTTCAAGAGATCAAGTGGAAATAAATATCACTATAGATGATTATCCGGTTAGTTTCGGAGTTGTGGATCTAGGAAATGATCCCTCATTAGTTGTCGAAGACATCAAAATGGTTTGCTAAAGAGGTTACGTGACTTGGTGCAATCCAGTAATTAACTTCAGAAGATCCATAGTTTGCGAGTTTATGAGCGTAATTTGGAAATTCAACTTGAGAGCTACACCTTTATAAAGGTTACTATACAACTTGATGTAATTTAGTCTACATGATTTCAAAATGATTAGAGAAGATGATGAAGAATTTACTAGACAAAGATCATCGATCAAGACAAGTACTCGTTAACTGAGGGTATTGAAGATATTAACTCTTACTTATCTTGTGCTTAATATTTGATATTCCTTATCATAATATATATTGGTTATTCTAATCTCTACATGAGTTGCTTGGTTAGGAGGTTGTTAATTAGTTCCTAGTTTTAGGTGTGGTTGATATCTTATCTCAATTAACTATATTATTGGCTAAGATAGTTAGTCTATCTTAATGATTACTTTTTTGTATAAATATGTGATATTGTGTGTAATAATAATATCTGAAATATGGTTTTTTGTCTATAATAATTCTAAATTGGTGTAAGAGCTAGTAGCTCCCTCACTAGAAAGCCAAATAATATGAGAAAAATGTGAGATTGGATTAATGTGGGTGTAGATTAGATTAATGTAGGCGTGTGAAGAGTTCGTGTGCATCTGTTATGAGTTTACTGAAATTTGGAGCTATGGAGGTGATCACAAGCTTAGCCACTATCGATCCATAACCACTTTGCATGAGAGGCATATAAGTGGGAAACTCAACATTATTGTGATTGATTCTTACATGCTGGATGTTCCACATGGGAATACAAAAGAAGGTACATGTCTATTCATAGAGACAATTATCAAATGCGATCTTCAATCCCTAACTCACATCTCATAACATCTCAATGTGCACCACCAAACAAAAGATAGAGTCTCTCCACTTAATATTTGTTCCTTTTATTTCTTCTTTTTGCTTTTGTTTGGTATACAATTTGAGAATTTGTACAAGGGAAGATTGTGGAAAATTTTAGATGTATGCACGATGGTATTGATATCTCGATATTGCAATGTGAGATTGTTTTTTCTTAGTAGAGATATATTTTTATACCCAAAGCTTTTCATGACATGAATGTCAGAAGAGGGTTATGTGATACATCTATCTCCGGTCTTTCAATACACAATGGTATAATAAAAGAAGGTGTACAAATATTTAATGTAGGAATGAGATTGCAACATTTTCCTTGTATGCAATATTGTAGTGTTGAGGGATGAGTTATTTTTACTTAGCATACATAGCTTGTAATTTGTTTATAGAATAAATGATGATGAATATTTAAAATCAGAAAAAGAGGTCATGATGTAAGACTGACTTGGGTATATTCAGTATCTAGACTACTTTCCTAGATAACTAGTGAGCATAACAGATGCTACCCATGTATCTCGGTAGATGGAAGTATGTCAATAAAATGACTAGTAGTTTAGTCATTACAAAAAATAAATTAATTTAGTGCTATGAAGCAATTGTATATTCAAGAGATTGAGTGGAAATAAAGCTTAGTATGGATGGTTGTCCAGTTAGTATGGAAGTTGTGGACTTATACAATGATCCCTCATTAATTGTTGAAGACATGATAATGATATGCTAATTAGGTTATTTGACTTGGTGTGGTCTAGTAATTGACTTCAATATATTTGTGGTTATGGGATTTTATGAGTAGAACTTTTGGAATTTGACTTGGGAGCTACACATTTACAGAGGTTACAAGACACTTTGATGGAAATTAGTCTACATGATTTTAAAATGATTAGAGAAGTTTATGACAACTTTACTAGATAGAGATCATTGATCAAAACAAGTGTTTATTAAGGGAGGGTGTTGGAGATATTAATTCCTACACGTATTGTGCTTAATATTTGAATTCCCCATCATAGAATATATTAGTTATTAAAGGGTTGGTCCTGTAGGTAGTAGTATTTCCATTCTTCATGTTTTGAGCTCTACAGAGAAAGCCCTAGTTTCCCTATAACTCCCAGTGATTTTTGTGTTGAGCCCTCATGGCTGAAGTCATGGAGGGGGCTCCTCCCCCTCCTTTGGATGTTGCAACAACATTTCAAGCATTGATCTCCTCTCTCAAGAAGAAACAATGTGTGAAACCCCAATCTTATTTTATTAAAAACTCAGAGATCAAATGTTCAGTAGTGTTGCCCCCAGATTTCGTCGCACCTCTCTGACATTCATCGACTGTGCTATGGTAGATAATTTCATTGTGATGTGGCCATCTCCTAGATCCACGAAGAAATGGATTGACTAAAAATGGAAACCAGTGATGAAAGGAAATATAGGTCTCTACACCTATGGTAATAGATATTTTTCTAAATTTTTGTTTGGTTTCAAAGAAGACAATAACATTATTTTCCAAAATGGCCCATATTTCTTTGGACCTCGTGGAATGTGTTTGAACTCTTCATCATTATATTTTGGTCTAGATGATAACATGCCTATTTGGTTATGGTATAGGTAAAATTTCCCAGGCTTCCATTCTCTTACTAGAGTGATGATTGCTCGAGAGCGATTTGAAATGGGTTGGGAAAATATATGGATAGGGAAAAACCTAAGGGTTATCAATTTGCATGTCTAAATATATGTGTGGAAGTTGATCTGGAGAAGGGAATTCCATTGAAAATTAATATTACTTAGGGAGAATGGAGCCATTGCTAGGTATTGGATTATGAACAATTGCCTTTTAAGTGTAGGGCATGCCATAGATACAAATATTTTGCAAGAGATTTCAAAAAGGAACAACCTATTATTGGGGAAAGTGAATGCAAACCTAGAAGGAAAAGTTCCAAACACAAAAAAGGGGGAAAAAGGAAAGGAAGAAGCAAGAAAAAATTAATCATCACCTAAAAGAAATGCAGCTTCCACATCAACAAATCCTTTCAAGATCCTACAATCTCAGGAGGAAAATCGACATGAAGCATCAAAAAGCATTGCAGGGTAAGAAGTTCTTGATGAGGATGAGGAAGAAATGGAAGAGGAGGAGGGGAAAATTTGTGAGCCAAAGAAAGATGAATAAAAACACTAGGGAGACAAGGATAAACCGACCTAGGAAGATAATCAAAACCCTTCATTCCTAGTGTAGTAGATCTGACCTGAAAATATACAAAATTGGAAAATATGCCCAAGAAATCACACAAGAGATGATAAAATTGAAATATTTTATCAATGGAAAAACCCTTGAGGTAGGGCAACATCATACAACTACTCCTTAACGAAGGATATTACTCCACAAGCCATACACTTGTCAATAGAAAACCAATACTTGACGTCCCTCAATGGAGAGTCTGTAGCCTGTATATAGGCTTCATACATACAATACCATGGGCCTCTAATTACCATACATCCAATATAATGGGCTTATCACTTTATTCACTAACTACTTGTGACCCCATGCATAATGTGGGTTAACCAATTTATTGATTAATTATGGCTCATTTATTTATCATCCTTACACTACATTATTCCCTTGGGTACCTCCTTATGTACCCCATACTATCCCACCTAGGTATAATACATTCCACCACCCTTAAACATGTTTCGTCCCTGAAACATGAGAAGAACACAAATAATAGGATCTACTCGAAAGAGTAGTCCAATGGTACCACACACATGCATCTATCCATCCCAAAGAAAGGTGAACAATTGATCTAATCGGTGCCTAGCTCGCTTGAGATGGAAATTGGTTCTGGCGGTTCCTCTGTGTTGATGTGTTGTGGGTGGATCATTGCAACTCTCTATGTGATGTCCAGGGGTTGTTTTCCTTGTTGCTAATTTATTGCCACTTTGCTGGTTGTTGTCTTGCTAGTTGATGTAGGTGGTGATATGTTAACGCTGTAATTGATTGTATATCCTTTGTTAATTCCTCCACTATTGGTGCCTAAGTGATGTCTGGTGCTTTTTCTTGTATGTGGTTTGAGGACTGTGTTTGGTTGTCTACCAT
Organism: Pinus taeda; assembly: GCA_000404065.3. NCBI lineage: Eukaryota > Viridiplantae > Streptophyta > Pinopsida > Pinales > Pinaceae > Pinus > Pinus taeda. Next base: position 4,109 of record APFE030466704.1, on the reverse strand, counting down.
CAAAGGTTCATCATTTGATGTGTCAATGTCGTTATAGATTTTTCCTTCTTCCTCCACAGTCTTTGCCTGGTTTCTAATGGGAATATCCTGCAAGGTATTTTTCTTCTTTTTATACCATAGCTTTAGGAATTTTTTTTTTGTGCATTAATATTGATGGTGCCCACTAAATCCATCCAAAGATAACCCAAAACAACATTTGCCTCATCCATATCTAAAGCATAAAAGTCAATATGTAATACATATTTATCCATGGTCAACTTCAATTCTTTAAATATTTGAATAGGCACCCCATCAACCTTTGTACTTGCAATATGTTGTGCTAGAACTTGTAAGCATTTGGCCAATTTGAGATTGATTAGATTATGCTTGCAACTAGGGCGAATAACAACAATGATCTTCTCTTTTTGAATAGTTCCATGAAGCTGTAGTATGGGGATATCAATAGAAAATAACCCTATATGTTTCTTATTTTCCTTCTTTCCAATATAAGACCATTTCTCCAATAAGAGTTTTTCAATTTCTTTATGAAGACATATCTTCATAAACTCACTGTAAGTGACTTCCACCATATAGCCGCCTCATCTTCCAAATAATACCCTATGTAAATGCTCCAAAGTAGTGGGCATTGAAACTTGCGAGATTGTATAAATTCTTCAATAGTAGGTCCATCATCACGTCTTGTAAAAATCATCTCAGTAGAAGCCATGAAGAAAAATGAGGGTTTTGAAAAAAATTACTTACTTTATCTAGAAAATTTAAAATGGCCACAACTTGGTTAATATGGCTCAAAATCCTTATTATAGCCTCTTTTTGGAAATGGAGTGACCATTCAGCATCTTCCCATGTGATTGAAATCATGATCTGAGCACTTTGGAAACTCATATTTGCACTACAATTGTCCCAATGTCACAAAGATTTTTGAAAAAAGAGTGGATTTTAAAAGAATGTTATCTCTTTCATCTGGACTCTGATTCGATCGATTTTTGTTCTTTTTTTAACTGGGTGATTTTTCAAGAAGAGCTCAGATCTACAATAATTTTTTTGAAATTCTACAAAAACATGCAAAATTACAAGAGGGCATGTTAGGAAACCAGCTCACAAAAAGATAGAAAAGATAGATGAACACCTTAGAATTCAACCTCTTCGAGGGGGAAACCTGCTTTGCATTACACAAATGAATAATTCTTGGATGATACAAATGACTAAACCTCCCTTCTATATATAGGAGTCTAAGGGGTCACAATATAATCAAGCCGACATAACAGTAATAACATAAGGGCACAAAAATAACAATAGCGGGTTTCTATGGGGCATACTAATAACAATATGGGGACAATAGCGGCACAATAATAACAATAGGGGATACAATGACAATAGTAATGGGGGAATCACTAGTATTATAGGGGCCTAACATGCCCCTCTCCTTCCAAAAAGTGTTGTCCTCAACGCTTTAGTAGTTCTGGATGTTTCTGTATAAAATTCTCATCCTCCCATGTGGAACCTTCAATAGATAAGTTCTTCCACTTGATGAGATACTTCAAAATTGATCGATTTCGTAGCTATTGAGTTCTTGTTTCTGAGACTGCTTCTAGTGCTAATATGATTTTTCCTTCCTCGTCAAGTTCTGGAAATATTGTTTGAACTGGGAGCTTGTCACCTATAACCTTCTTTAAACATGAAACATGGAAAACTGGGTGCACTCGGGAAGTTGTAGGAAGCTCCAATTTGTATGCCTTAGTACCAATCTTTTGCAACACCTTGTACGAACCATTATACTTTGGTGATAATTTATTATCCTTCTTAGCTTGCTTGAGGGACATTTTTTTATATGGTTAGCTGTAGGAATACCCAGTCACCTACATCAACACTTCTTTCGTTGTGATGTTGATTTGCCTATTGTTTCATTCTATTATGCACCAATGTGAGGCTATCCTTTAAGAGTTGGAGAACTTCTTTTTGATGCTCAATGTGATGTTCCACTGCTTGAACCTTAGAATTTTCTCTTAAATATGATGTGATGGATGGTGGATGATATCCATAAAGTGCCATAAATGGGGCCATTTTTGCTGCAGTGTGGAAGGAAGTGTTATACCACCATTCAGCCAAAGGCAACCATTTGACCCATTGTGTATGTTTATCAGATACAAAGCAACGAAGATATCCTTCCAAACATTTTCTTACTATCTCAGTTTACCCATCAGATTGAGGATGATAAGATGAGTTATGAGCTAACTGAGTACCAAGACAAGAAAATAATTATGTCCAAAATTTTCTAGTGAAAATGGGATCTCTGTCGCTTACAATAATCTTTGGGTTTCCATGTAGATTTTGAATTGTTTCCATAAATGCAATAGAAACTGTATTGGATTTAAATGGATGGGATAATGCACAAAAGTGTGCATACTTGGTAAGTTTGTCAACTACCACCATGATGACATTGTTTCCTTCAGACTTGGGTAAACCTGTGATAAAATCCATTGAAAGCTCCTCCCAACGTTGGCTTGGAATGGATAAAGTTTGTGATAGACCTGGGATCTTAATTGTTTCAACTTTATTTTGTTGGCAAACCAAACATTCTGCCACAAATTTTTGAATATCAAATTTAAGGCCATCCAAAAAAAATTCCTTCTTAACCCCATGGTAAGTTTTTAAAAACATTGAGTGCCCTCCTAAGGGAGAGGTGTGCAATTCCATAAGAATCTTTTGTTTGAGTTGGAAATTCTTACATAGGTATATGCGATATTTGTGTTGACACCTAATCTTCATGATTGGGAATTTTATGTAAATAAAATAAATTGGGAAGGTGAACAGTCATCGGGAGATGAACTGAACAATCACTCCCTATTGTATATAATAATGGGTTACCTATGGAATAATACATGAATCAGTTTTTTGCCAAACTGGAGTTACTCCTGGCCTGACATGGTATCAGAGCCAGCTCCCTGTTTAGCCTTTATGTCTTTGTAACTCCTGATCTGCTCTCTCTATAATTTTGTTTTCCATACCTGCATTCTGTCTGCCACACCTGCACTTCCCTGACATATTCTATTTATGATCCCTGCGCCCTGTTCACTTGAATACGCTCAGACTCCACATTCGATTTCATATTCTCTGAACGTTGTCCATCAGTTACATTCAAATTCATATTCTTTGAACATTGTCCATCAGTTACATTCAAATTCATATTCTCTGAACGATGTCTGCCATATTCACTTGAAACTGTTGTTGTGGCTGTTGTGGCTTTTGAATCAGGTATCTAAAGCCCTGGGCAAGCTGATTATGAAGCATTGCCTCGACAAAACAATTTTTTTTTTTTTTTTATTCTGTAAGAAGGACCGTGGCTCCTTCCCTTCTATTTTCGCTGTCACTGCTGCCCATAACCTATTTCTCTCAACAAATACTCTTGTGCTTGTTCTCCATTATAGCTTGCTGCCTGTGCCGTCCAGTTTTGTGTTCCTGCTATACCCGTCCAATTTTTGAATAGTCTTGTGTTCATGCTATATACATATGCCCGTCCAGATTTTGGATTTGCATTCATGCTATATATGGTATCAAACTGCGTATTGAACTGCATTTAATTGAACATATATAATATATAATATATATATAATATTAATATTATATAGTGTATATATGTGTGGATAAATGATTTGAAACAATTGAATAGATGAACAGCGATGTTCCTATTTGACTGAGGGTATCAATGGTATCAACACTGTCCCATTGACTGTATTATCAATGATATCAATGTTGTATCAACGTTGTATTATTGATGGTATTAACGTTGTCCTATTGAATGGTATTTAGTATTGAATAGCGTAAGTGTTGTGCGTTGTGGATTATATGGTATTGAACTACATTTTTTGCGTTGGTCTTCCACAAATGAACCTCAACTCGCATTCAATTCTCGAATAGCTTTTTGTCTTAACATGCACAATGAAGCTGTGAGGGCTTTGTGATTCCCTCCTTATGTACACAAAAAAAAGGAGAGAGACTTCTTATTCCCGAATTTCTCTGGTTGATGTTGCTGCACATGGTATAATACAGTGGTTTTAATGCTATCCTATTTCTCTATGGCATATACATTGAAATATATATGTATTGAATGA